>CAJQUW010003656.1:0-14390 GCA_907163375.1 Prostheceraeus crozeri | reverse complement strand
GCGATATTCCTCTGTAATGCAAATCGATAGAACTCCTTTCAGCTCAGGCCGTTAGCCCTTTGCCATAAAGGAACGATAAGAAATAACAATCAATAATTCACACTTCAATTGTACATGTCTTTAAATTCACATAATTCGTCGGGAATTTGATTCCGACGTTTTATGATTTTATGATTCACTAAATTCATGCTTCATTTCTTGAATCTGAATAGTGATGTGGAACCATTTACATCTTTCAAAGTTAATTGAAATCATTGTCTTTTATTATGTGATTTTTCTCTGTAAGTGGCAGGTTGCTTGTGATATGATCACGCTTAAGAAAGTGCTCTTGAGGTTGAGCATGAAAGTAATGGGAACTTATCGAATTGCTAATTTAGGAAACATTAAATCTCCAAGGCTGTCATAACACTGAGAATTTTTATATACTATCATTCCTTCTGCATTGCTATCATGAATACTCAATTCCGTGGCAATTTTTTCAAAACTGCAAAAATGTGCATATCTTACGTTTGGCAACAATTACCAATTATATCCCCCTCGAGTTCATTTAATAAAATCGAAAGTGTATGCACACTGTGGATTTAACAAATGCGGAATTACCACTCTACCTAATATACTTACTCTATGGTTTTTGTAGTTTTCTCTTATTCAGTGATGTTAAGAATGGCGGCATCGGTGAGGAAAATTAATTTCAGTTATCCTGAAAATTGTCTCAAATTGTCCTAGATATATGATATACTGTATATCTGTGATTCTAGGCAACTCGAGTTTCACCGTCCCAGATAGATTTCACCACTAGTTTTCTACTGAAAAGAGGATAGAGCTATTATTTAGTAAGTTTGCATTCGATTTCAACATTTGCAGAATGATCCATGATGGAAAATGAACGACGAGTATATCATTCAGAAGCAGTATATGAAATGTAGTGAATAAAACTACATGTATATACATGAACACAGAATTAGGAAAAACTGGTAATAATATTTCAGACGTTTATGTATGGCTGAAGAAAAGGAATTATTCTCATTATATCAGCCGCACTGATTATATTCAAATTCCTGAAAAATAAGGATTGCAAATAGTCGGTGGACATTACGTGTGTTGGAACGAGACAATGACTCCACGGAAATTTCCCACCAAAGCCGATTCAATTCACTATCTAATGCACTATGCGTGTTTTCTAGCTAAGTTTTTCTGGATGGGGATTACTGTTTGTTGAATGGTGTTGTTTCCTTCATTCTCCTCGGCGAATTCCCTCTTTCTTTCTGGTTGCAAGTTTCGTCGATGCACAGTAGCACATATACACGGTTTGTTTTAGTATGCGGCGAAAAATGCACTGGCTTTTGGATTCCAAGTAACTCAACAATGTGCGCTTCATCTGGGGAATCAGAAGAAAGAATAAGAAGAGCCCTCTGTAAGTGATCGAACTACATTAAGCTCAGGACATGAGATCGGACAACAGCTTTCTTTCTCAAGCGAACTGAATGGTGGGCATGTAACTCTTGAACTATGGATTATTAAAATTGATCCATCAAAGTAATCTTTTCAGATGAGTAGGTTTTTTCGTCTTGTTTTTCCTCTTTGGATATCCAGTCTAAAACTGTTCAGTGATAAAGGACATCTTTGGAGTAAAAACTCCATTACTTCTAGTTCAAAATGTTCAATCAAATGTTTTCCACCATACAATGTAGGCTAATGAAATGTCCAATAATGTAAGCCTGAGGATCTACGGGATTCTGATATATTCTATTGATGGTGACATAGTAAAATAAGATCTGGGAGTGACAACTATGAGGTATGAAGCAATTTTGGGAAGACGTTTTTTTCTGAGTTTAAAATCCGAGTAGAAAATCATTTTGCAGAATGGTCAGGCTAAACTTTGTTTTTTCAATGATCAACAAAAGTTGAACTTGATCACTAAATAAAACTGAAATCACATAGATAATTTGTCAAATGGTATCGATAATCTCGGGACTGTCGACATCAAAACGTCCCCTGAAGATCTCTCAGGGAACAGGAAGGGTTTACGTCAGGTTGCTGGGTGGAATTAAATGATTTGAATCCCTCCCCACCCCATCCCCAACAGAAACAACCTTCGGGTAAGACCTCACACGAAATCCCAGCCATACCAGCCCCCACAGGATAACCCCCTGATTAAGACATAGTAGCTCCTGTTGTTGTATTAAGAATGATTGAATCTCCAATATTCACATCTCCGTTGGACTGCTTGCTCAAGACATTCAACAACTAAGCTTCACAGACACTGAGGCCGTTGAATTCAACTACTCCAGAACAGCGTGAAAATTATGTGGTGGTGAGTTACTTCTCTGCTTGCCAAAGAGGTCAAAGTAAATGACCTTTTCGTGTGCCATCAACTTTCGGTATAAGAAACGCGCCTATGACTCTATTTTTAAAATTGTAGTAGCTTATTTTCTAAATCATTATTGAGCCTTGATTTTTTCATTTTTCTATTTTTTTTGTTGTTGTATTTATGATATTTATTTTTTTGAGTTTATTGTATATTTGTTAATTTGCTCCATTTGTTTTAAGTGGTTTAGTTTTAGACTTGCCACCTAAAAGTATTAGTGTAACCCGAAAATTGTAGCTAAATGCTCGTTCGAAACTTCTACACATTAAACCATATTAGTAATAATAAACATAACCAGATAAGAAATATAAATGTTAAGGAATTAGATGCCAGCTATGCCACACCATTTGGACCTACTCTAATTCTACATTTGCCTGAATCATTTGGTGTGTAAGGAGCAGATAAGTGGTTTCTATCTTCGACTGAGCGTTCGCAAAGTTATTGTCGTCGTGGCTGTGGATGCCTAAGCTTGCACGTAACACAGTTTTAACCAAAATAGTTTTCCTTCTCTACTCTTTCCCGCTCTTAATCTCTTTAATGAGGTCATAGAGACAAATGACACGCTACGTTTTCTTTTCCCCCTCCATGAAACTACCATAATGTCGAGGTTTTCGCTAAAACGTAGTCTTTATATCTCGAGAAATGTGTCGTTTTTAATAATTATGACGGACTTTGTAATATATTTTCCTCTTATGCATTCTATATACAAAAAAAATCGGTGGATTGACATACAGGTTTTGTGTTTTTCAAACTTCATTCGGTTGATACTCTCCTCATACTTTGGTTTTTGGTTCACTTCCACGTAGTTATTGACCATGTCGATCCTAACCATGTCTTCATTTTGCTACAGGATCTTATTTGTAAGGGTAACAATTGGTTGTACTGACTAACTGTTGTCCCTCTATAAAGGAAGTACTATTTGCATAAATATTTCAACATATTTACATGTAGAGTAAAGGAAAAACACGGTCTTTCAATTAAATAAAAAAAACTGAGATGGAAAATCTTTATACCAGTAAATGGTTAATTAGATTTTTGCACAACATCTCGAGCAGCGTATGCAATAAATATGCGTATTAGTTAATACTTGTTGGCTATTTTGAAATATCGAGTGTTTGCTTATCGCAGACTCTTAGACCAGATTATACCGTATATATAGGATTCGTATGTTTCTTATAGCTTCGCCTTTTAAAACCGGTACTACTCTGCTGTTATAACATCTAAAGCAACCAGTCTAAGTGATCAACGTAAAATATACAAACGTTAAGCCTACATTACATGACATGTAATGCATGTTTATTGCAAAACATTTCTCAGGAAATATACACTGTACAATTCATAAGGCAAAAGAATATATGCTTTTAGATTCCTCGCTGTAGAACAGATCCGTGAAATTAAGTACAGTATAAATCAACAAGAGAAACAAGTATGAGATATCTATCAATTATATTCTATTGAAATTTTAACTGTTTAGTCTTTTAAGGTCCTCGGAAGGACCTTCATGTCCCCCACAATATGTTTCAGTCAGCTGCTTTTCGTGAGGACTCAATTTTGTGCTGCAAATAATTTTTTTGTGCATTATAATTTGGCATGTTTTGAATGAGATTAATACGAAGTTTCAAACACGTGTTCCATTTGTGAGTATGTAATCCTGGGCTTGTCCCTGTAAGTTGGTATTTGGGGTGGCCTAATGTGATGAATTTTTCATTGGTTTGGTTGCTTAGTTAGGTGGGTGCTATTTTCAAATAATAGGAAGTCCATCAACAAACAAAGACACAGGGTTGAACATAAATAAAAAAAAGTATTCATATGTTCTCTGTATTGCCAGTAGGCATATACCTCAAAATGGTCATTCTGTCACAAAAAAAGTAACATGTCAAAAATTCTTATGTAGGCCTTCACGATATGTTTGCGGTCTATCAATGTGTGTTATCGTCATCGTTTATTGCTCAGTGGACCATGCCATGTTCATTAGTGTGAAAAATTCCGTTTAATATTCGTTAATTGAATTAATGTGGCAATCATTGATAATCTATCTCCCATCAATGCCGATAAAGAAGCAAAATATCAATCAAAGCAAGTTTGACCGTTCATGCATCGCAAGTCTGGGATATTGTTTCGCAGTAGAAAATCGACTATATTACACTGGTGAAGGAAATAGCTTTTGAATCAATCTAATTTACTATTGTAAATATAGACTTCGATGAAAATCATCCTGATCCTTCTCGACTCACACTCATGTCACCGAATTATTTGCACAAGAATTTGGAGGATGTTGACTTGTGTTTGGTGATGAAATGCAGCACAATGAGAATTACCATTTATGGAAGTAGCACTTAATTGTGCAGTTAAAGATGCCCATCATCAGATGAAAATGAAAGTTCTGAACAAGTCGTGGACAAGTGAAAAATCTGAGCTTTCATTATAACTATGATTGCAATGCGAGCAGATGGCTTACAGGTGAATGATCTGGTGTGGGAAATCTTTATCACGCTGTTCATGTATCCGACGAAAATCACTCAACATTTTCATGTATCTTGCTTTGTGGACTGGAGCCAACCAGGATGGGGTTGGGTCAAAAAAAAATACCTGGCATATAAGTAGTATAGTAAGCATTGCCAGTCCACATTTTTGATATTTCATTGTAGATTCACGAATTCTTGCATCTTAAATTAGTAATTGTGACACCACTTTTGTTGTGAAGGAAATCACAACGAAGGTTCAATTTTCTTGATATTCAAACTGAGCGCGCTCCTGAATAACCGGCCAACATGTGTGATGCGTATATAAAATAGCTACTCCTCCAAATTGACACGACGCCAGAAAGTTGAATTGTCATCCTTTAGAACCTAAGTAAGGGCAAGGTATCAGGAGCAAGTCCAACAAACTAAATCATTGGCTATAAATTTCTAACAAACAACTTTGAAAAGATCGAGTGGTCACACCCCTGGACCCAACAGGTCTTCTATATCGTAATTAGTTTAAAGTCTAGTTAATAAATGATTAATTATCCCCCGTATTTATCACGCAAGCTTAGTTAAGTCACAAATACTTTTACAATCTGAGCTATTATTATGCTATGAGAGCTAATATGTTATGTAATGTCTCCAATTTCGTCGGGTCGCATGCAGTAAAGGAGACTTGTAGAATTCTTCCACTTCAGACGTCCCCTTGACACTACCTGGACCTATCATTATAAGTCATTCAAAATTATTGAACGTGTGTCTACTAATGTGAAAATGATCAGCATTGATATTTCTATGCATTTTAAGTGGTTAGACGGTAGGACTTCGTGATAACTTCGTAATTCAACATCGAAGTTGATTGTTTGACATTTATGATGTCAGTTCTGATTGGCTTTTATTTGAATGTCAAACATCTTCAGAATCGCGACAGAATCCCCATAGAAGCGCTATGGGAGCTTTGGGGATGGCCCTTAATACCCATACTCTACCCCGCATGTCCTCCCGCAACCCGGCGAAAAAAAACTGGGCCGGGATTCCTGTCGGTCAATTGTCGTTAAATTGTCGGGCATGCCAGGCTTCCCGACAATTTACCGACAGATCCCGACAGTTTTTTTCACCGGGATTGGCATCCCCACAGATAATCCACCATGCCCACGGCAACCCCTGAAGATTGTACACAAAGAGGAATCAAGAGGAATCTTGAGGAATCAGTAAAAATAATTGGATATACCTCTAACTTCAGTCTACATCTCTTAAGGCTTCGAATTGCAGACTTATTTCGATACTTATTCGTGTCCTGCGGTTCAATAATGAAAGACTTTTGAGATTGAAATGAAGTGAACATATCGTACAATGCTTCAGTTTTTATACTGTGGATTTTGCACTTCTGTCTAATCACGAGTAAGACAATTGATCCATTTAGATCGAGTAGCGTTGTGCGGTCGGGTAGGATGGAAATTGGATGTAGACTTTACATTTTGGAAACTTATGTTGTTAGCTCTACTCATTGAACAGTTAGTCACATGACATAGCCACATTAAGCATTGTAATAACTATTAGTCATATTGCAGTCCTATTTTTACTATACATTAACAACCAATGCAATTCGTACTGCAATGCGGTATTGCAGTACGCGAAGTATTTTAAAAATAAAAACTTTACTGAACAAAATATTTACACAAATAGTATCGTAATAAATCACAAATTAGTCATAGCTTGGGCCACAAGAAAATTATTCAGCTGCAATCGTTCGCCTCTCAGAACGAACGATTACATTGAATTGGCAATTAAAAACACGATAGCGGACCACAGCCCAGATTTGTTTAGACGGAATTAAAGCAGTTTGTTCTTCTTCCTAATCCGACTAACATTTTCCAAATTTTTCTCCTTTTCCGGTTTCCACAAGGAGAATTTGAACATTACTTTGGACTAATAAGGTGCGCTTTTCCTTGCGGAAACGTTGGTCATGCATATGAGCTTCAATTGATTGTCGATTCTCGAGCAGAGTTTGTGCCCTGTAATGGCACACACTTCAACACGATCAAACACCATCTTCACTCGTCGTAATATTTTGGTAACGACAGTCGGGCGAATTCGTATATTCTCTCTTGATAAAGGTTTTGGCATCCTTGGGAGATCGTTTTCATCATTGTTCCTAAAAGAGTTTATTCTTATCACTTGCCCTTTGTGATTGTGACCAGTCGACCTTACTGACATTTTTGGTTTTGGAAAAAGAATTGTTTGCAATCCACCTAGGAATTTTTTGATGAGATAGATAGATCGAAATGTTTCCACTCACTGGACAAATGACTTGGCCGCCCGGGTGTGGTGTGCGTACAGTCTTGATTGCTTGACAGATTATTGAAGTCTAGGTCTTGCTGCAGAAGGAGTGCGGAAGATTCTTTTTGGGTGAATGTCGTGTATCATGTAGACGTAATTCTTCGTACAAGTTTGAGTCAAACAGTCGAAATCCGAAGTTTTCCCAACAGGTCAAGTCCCGGATACCTTCCAACCGTCCTCTCGATTACCGAAGTAATACACTTATATGTATACCAGATTTCTTGCTGTAAAATGGTTGGCGTGCTTTGGATACAAAAGCACAAGGCAAGTTTGTCTTGCTGGTCAGATTTCTTCTAATATGAGCGAAAACTAGATTTGTCCTCATTCCCTGATCCCAGCCACTTCCTTCGAAATTTCCGTTCGAGACTATTAGCATGTTATTGGAGGAACACACAACGAATTCTTTGTCTTGCATTTAATATAGAATTCTCCGTTGAGAGGAGATGTTGAGAAATGATTCGAACGCATAAGCCTCGCGTCTAGATGCATAGTAGAGGAAGAGCCAAAATCAACATTCCATATTCTTTCTCCGTTGTTCTTTTTTAGACTTGACTGTAAAAATATCTCAAATCTGAAATTTTTTAAGACACTAGCTGAAGATAGCTACGTAAAATTAAAAATCACAGTCCTAAAATGTCTTCAATTGGGGGAGTAGAAGAAATTCTTCAAACTTTTCTGATATGAACTCTGTCCTGTGAATTCACTAAAGATTCAGATCTATGGCTTTGTCCGCGAACTTATTCATTTGTTCTCTTGTATTTGACTGCTGTGCCATTTGAGATGACAGTGATTTGTTTCATCCAGATGCTAAAGCTTTGTCATTTTATCACTGAATGGGAGTCAAATAAGCAGTCCGATACTGATGTTTTTTCCATCCCGTAGCGTCATCCATTATACGATCATATTGGCCTGTTTTTCGATTAGTCGATTGTAATTCGTTTGTTGATAGTCCTGAAACAACAGTCCATGCTTCAAACATCGGAAAAAATCTACCATGCCTGCACTAAAATTAATTTTCGGGAGTCCATAATAGCTCCGTTAATACGCAGCCGCTAAGAAGTAATCATTCAAAAATCGTAAAGAGCATTCCGCAGTCCACTTAAATTCCAAAAACAACTATAGGAAAATAGGTATTCTATGATAACACAGAAGGGTAAGAAAGTAGTAGAAATCCCGAGTCCCGCAGCGAACGCTCATTGATAATCATGGTTCAATTCTTGCAAGGAAATGTTGATTTAAGAAATATCATGGAGGTTGATAGCATAGCTAAGATAATAGTTATTACTAAATAATCGCTGCTATCTCTATTTTCTTGAAAAACTGGCAATCGTCTTTGATCCTCAGGTGCTACCGCGCCTTCGGCCTTCCCTGCATTCAGAAAAATGAGAGACTCCTAAGCAAGCCAATAACATTAGTATCTAAGAAGCAAGTGACAAATACTACCGGATAGCGCAAGAAATGGCCGCCGTCGTGGCTGACGTCCCCCCCCCCCCTCTCTGGCACGGCAGAGTTGTCGTGGTCGGCCGCCGTGGTGCTTCGTGTCTGAGTTCCCCCCCCCCTTCCCCCCTCTCTGGAACGACAATGTAGGTTGTGGTCTGGTTCGTCTGGTGTGCCGGCCGGGGGGTCCACGATTCACAACATGTTCGCTGACGTCCCCCCCCCCCCCCCCCCCCTCTGGAACGACAGAGTGTGAGACTCGAGTGAGTTGGTCCGACCGCCTGGTTCTAGGTTGACGTGGGCGACCGCCAGGATTAGTCTTGAGGCTATAGTGTGTGATGTTTTTGGTGCAATCTGCTGAATGTTGGGTTGTAAAATGGTTTGTTTCGAGTGGAAGGAGTGGTCGGATGAGAAAACGGAGGTCAGATTCGGATTCAGCGTGAAATTCTGCATCGGTAGGGTGAGTTTCAAGGCAATCGGCGAGAAAAACTGTTTCTTCAAAATTTTGACATAGAATGTGGGACGTTTTGGTGTGTAGCGCCCAAACGAAGCATCGGATGAGAAAACGGAGTCCAGATTCGGAATCTACGTGAAATTTTGGGTTAGGAAGGATGTTTCCAGCGAAATCGGAGAAAAAATTTTCGGCTGACGTCCCCCCCCCCCCCCCCCCTCTGGACAGCTTGCTTCGATTTTGGCTTCTAGTGGACGGATTTTGTCGTGCGATAGCTCGTTTGAAAGCTAAGAGTGAGACAAATTCAGTGAAACAATCGGCTTGTTCCTATCTGTCTTCGTTCAAAAGTTAGAGCGGTTACAAGATTTTAGGTCGGAGCTCGCTTACCTGAAAAAATCCTAAGTGTCAGAGTGACTTTGTATGGGTAAAATTTTGAAAATTTTCCAAAGTGTGGAATTTCGACCTGGGACCGTCACCAAAACATTTTTCATCAAATTTCACTGACCTCCCCCCCCCCCCACCCCCCGACAGCAATCTTCTAACTTTGGTTCTAGTGGACGGATTTTGTCTTACAGCTACTCGTTTGAAAGAGGAGAAAAAACTGCTCGACAACATTTTTTTGTTGCGAGTCAATCAGACCAGCCGTTCAAAAGTTAGAGCGGTTACAAGATTTTAGGTCGGAGCTCGCTCACCTGAAAAAATCCTAAGTGTCAGAGTGACTTTGTATGGGTAAAAATTTGAAAATTTTCCAAAGTGTGGAATTTCGACCTGGACCCGTCACCAAAACATTTTTCATCAAATTTCACTGACCTCCCCCCCCCCCCCCTGGACAGCTTGCTTCGATTTTGGCTTCTAGTGGACGGATTTTGTCGTGCGATAGCTCGTTTGAAAGCTAAGAGTGAGACAAATTCAGTGAAACAATCGGCTTGTTCCTATCTGTCTTCGTTCAAAAGTTAGAGCGGTTACAAGATTTTAGGTCGGAGCTCGCTTACCTGAAAAAATCCTAAGTGTCAGAGTGACTTTGTATGGGTAAAATTTTGAAAATTTTCCAAAGTGTGGAATTTCGACCTGGGACCGTCACCAAAACATTTTTCATCAAATTTCACTGACCTCCCCCCCCCCCTCTGGACAGCTTGCTTCGATTTTGGCTTCTAGTGGACGGATTTTGTCGTGCGATAGCTCGTTTGAAAGCTAAGAGTGAGACAAATTCAGTGAAACAATCGGCTTGTTCCTATCTGTCTTCGTTCAAAAGTTAGAGCGGTTACAAGATTTTAGGTCGGAGCTCGCTTACCTGAAAAAATCCTAAGTGTCAGAGTGACTTTGTATGGGTAAAATTTTGAAAATTTTCCAAAGTGTGGAATTTCGACCTGGGACCGTCACCAAAACATTTTTCATCAAATTTCGCTGACGTCCCCCCCCCCCCTCGTTCGGACAAAATTTCTTTGAAACAAACTTTGGTAAAGGTCCCAGGTCAAAATTCGGAAGTTTTAAATTTTTCAAAATTTTCACCACACTGGAGCTCCCACACTTAGGAATTTTTTCACTTGTGGCATGTTACATGGACATGTGCTGGCGGACCAACTTCCCGTGGTCATATGAGAATGGTTCAGGTGTCATATTGTAAAGAATGATGAGACAAATCGTTTGCAACAAACCGCATGTCGCTACGATGAATAATTTCGGAGATAGAGCCATTTTAAGTTTTCTTCCGAGCATATATAAACCCCCGACATCGTAAGTCTGATCACTTCATCGAAAGACGAGGTAAGCGACGGTCGTCGCTCTGAGCTCCCGATATCGGGTGCAAAGGACTCTATCTTTTGAAGTAGGCAAGCTATCTTGCTACTTCAAAGTTTGTATGATAGAGTTTGATAGTGTCTTTACTACTGATAAAATTTTTAAAAGTAGTATGAGTAGTAAAATGCGGAATTTTTTAAAAATTCTTAATTTTCACTTTTTTCAAAGTTTTAACATATAGACTAAGGTTTTCAAGTATCCTGAGTTCAAATATGCTATCAGATTTGAAATTTAACTAAGTCTAAGGCAGCTTTGAGGGGTTAGATCCCAGCTACTGATCACTACCTTTGACTCGGCGTTCCTGTTACCACTTCGGGGCAGTGACAATGATGTCTTCAGCTGTAAAGAGCGGGTATCGGGGAAGATCTCTCACTTCCCTAGTGATCGGTACAAGGCCTTCGGGCTGTCGACGGGATCGAGTGCCACTCACTACACTCACATCTATCATTCCTCACTAAGTGTTGATATTATGTTGAATGTTGACTAAGTTGAATGTTGAATGATGATATTATGTTCTAGGCTGTATACTACATTCAAATCTGCTATCAGAAATTTAACTAAGGCAGCTTTGAGGGGTTAGATCCCAGCTACTGATCACTACCTTTGACTCGGCGTTCCTGTTACCACTTCGGGGCAGTGACAATGATGTCTTTAGCTGTAAAGAGCGGGTATCGGGGAAGATCTCTCACTTCCCTAGTGATCGGTACAAGGCCTTCGGGCTGTCGACGGGATCGAGTGCCACTCACTTCACTCACATCTATCATTCCTGACTAAGTGTAATGCTTTAGGAATATGACTGTACTACATGATTTAAAACTTATACTAATTTCATTATCTTACAGTTAACGAGAAATCTCAGTAACGACAAAAATGGTCAATAACGATAGAAACAAAAAATTTCACATAAAAATGTGCTCTTGTGGACGAATCAACGCCGAGACGGTCTCAGGGACCACATAAGGAAGGCAGGGGCCGACCACATGGTTATCCTGAATAGGATTGCCTGTGTGAAGTGCAGGGTGCTGTTGGTTGTTGGGCAGGAGGCCGAGTTTTATCGGAGGCATGGTGAGTGTGTAGGAGGGTTGGTGACCGATTTGAGGTTTACGCAGTTGATTGTGGAAGAGAGGGAGCGAATGTTGGCGAATGTTGCGAATGTTGTTGAGAATGTTGTTGAGAATGCTAGTGGGAATGTTGTTGAGAATGCTAGTGGGAATGCTGTGGAGAATGCTAGTGGGAATGCTGTGGAGAATGAGGTAGAGAATGCTGTGGCCGGTTTGAAGGCTGACAAGTGGCGGAAGAGAGTGTTAGAGAGTGATGATGAGGATGATGTGGATTTGGATAGGGAGCGAGTGAGGAAGTGTGTGAGGAAGTTGAGCTCTTCGTCATCGGAGGTATCCAATATTGTTATTAGCGACCCCCCGAAGAGCTCATCTTCCCCAATAGTGAAGGGTGGTGGGGTACGGAAGCAGTCGGCGCGGTGGGATGAGGACATGGAAAAGAAGCATGTGTCGCAGCAAGCGGCACATGCTTTGTTGGTAGATCGCTATGAAAGTTTGAGGAGGTGAATGAGAGAACGTTGAGTGAGTTGAGTGAGCTGAAAATGAAGGAGGTGAAATGTAAGGAGGTGGCAGATGAGAATATCCGTATGAGGCGTGTTGTGAAAGAGTTGAAGGAGAATGTGCGAGTGTTGGAAGACAAGAATGATGAGTGTGAGAAGAGGGCGAGTGCTGCGGAGGAGAGAATGGGAGAGGCAGAAGCGAAGTTTGAGGCGATGATGAAGGAGATGAGTGTGTTGCAGAGAGCGAGGAATGTTGAGTTGGAGAGGACTGTGGCTCGGCGGGGTGATGAGAGGCAGGCGTGGTGAGAAGTTGGAGCGCATGAGGGAATGAGTGGGAACGTGTGAATGAGGATCCGTTTTGTTTGTAGTTCCACATCCCTATTCGGGATAACCATCTGCCGGCGAAGTCCTCGTCAATAAAAGCCTGGACGAATCAATTATTTGCTATCATGTATGGACATCCGAGCAAGAAATGCCTCCACGCTACACTAAGAATGCGCGGGCATCTCCACAAATTTTCAATCAGGAAGCCCGCGAGATCTGCCTATGGATGACTAACTTGGTAAGTGAAAAAGTAAATAAGATAGTATATCCTATTCTAATACAT
Source organism: Prostheceraeus crozeri (assembly GCA_907163375.1). NCBI lineage: Eukaryota > Metazoa > Platyhelminthes > Polycladida > Euryleptidae > Prostheceraeus > Prostheceraeus crozeri. The sequence goes on along the minus strand of CAJQUW010003656.1, from coordinate 1,367 downwards.
ATCATTTTCATTGCAGATCTTTGCCTGCCTTTCACCCACCATCCCATCAATTTACTCTCCGAGAACGAACCATCGGCTCTCTTAAGGGCCACCATGGGGCAAGACATGATAGAACCTCCACGCGGTTTGCCCTGGGCAGTCTTTAGACTGGCGAATACTATCATTAAGTTGAATCTGCTATCAGTCAACTTGAACGTTGCGAAGTGTTAGAGGGTATATAAACCACTGCCTCTCATTTCATTTCATTTCAATCATGCAGACGCCGAACAGTCAAGTCAGCTCTCCTCGCGGACCGCAGTTAAGGCCGCGAAATTTTTTTGAGGTGTTCGTCAGGCCTAGAGGACAAGATCATGAGTCCACAACAATCTTGCTCGGATTGGCAATCCGATGACAGCCCTAGCTGTCAATTCCAACGGAATCGGCGCTACATTCCAATTTTTATGTCATGTGCCTAGGTTTTTAGTGGTGGAATCGACCGTGCACCCAAAGAGAGAGTCTTTTACTTCCTCAGCAGAATTAGGTAGGCAGTAGGATGACGGTACTCCCGAGAACGAACCATCGGCTCTCTTAAGGGCCACCATGGGGCAAGACATGATAGAACCTCCTCGCGGTTTGCCCTGGGCAGTCTTCGGACTGGCGAATACTATCATTAAGTTGAATCTGCTATCAGTCATCTTGAACGTTGCAAATGAAGTTCGGTGTAATACTTCCTTTCGACGGGCGTTCCTGTAAAGGGCGGCGGTGAAACCCGTAGCTATGTATACCGCAAGGGACATTCGGCAATGGTCAATCTTGTTAAACCTCTCTGCGTCATGTTTGCAAGTGATTGCCTCTGTCTCAACGTAGTCGCATTCGCGCAGGGCGGACATTTAGCCAACTGTCGAAGGTTCCTAAAACTTTCCATTGCATACGTTATGAGAACCAGGATTTTTTTTCTACCTGTCTCTATCAATGAGACGAATTGATGAATGGAATGAAATGGGAGGACACTCACGCGCCACACGCAACATAACACACTTCTCTCTTCCGTAGTCTAACAAGCTCTTTACACATGGATCGCAGTCGATTGCTATCCCTGTATCAGAAGTGTAAGCTATCTTAATTTATTTGACACTATTTTATCTACCATCATCGTCCATATGAAATGTTTTTAGATTTACAAGTTAGACAAAGCGTGCTACTATTTCCAAATGAAAAAGTATACATGGTTAAATCATCCACTTAAGCCCATCCATAGTCTAACAAGCTCTTTACACATGGATCGCAGTCGATTGCTATCCCTGTATCAGAAGTGTAAGCTATCTTAATTTATTTGACACTATTTTATCTACCATCATCGTCCATATGAAATGTTTTTAGATTTACAA
>CAJQUW010003655.1:0-223494 GCA_907163375.1 Prostheceraeus crozeri | reverse complement strand
TATCATTATTATTATTGGAACTGTCGTTTCGGGAATGAAATTCCCTTGTTAGGCGTAGCCATAGAACCTACGGTTCGTTCAATTCTAACATAATATCAAGAAATGGTACTCCTTTTTGTAATTTATATAAAACATAAAGACATAATTGTCCACAGTAAGTAGTTCCTGGTTTTTGAATTTGAAATGTATTATAAGTTCCATTTCCAAGTAATTTTTTGACTTCATTTGTAGGTGGAAGTCCGTATGAGTCAAAATAGTAATTATCTCCATTTTTATTTGACATACCTGCAGACCAATGTACACCTTTTTCATCTGACGTATGAAGATTTGTTATGAAATTTATAGTTATTGTTGGCTTATTTTTTAGGAATTGTAATTCGTCTCTCATCAATATTTGAAAATTCTTTATTCCTAATTGATTTTCAATTTTCTTTAGATCAAAATTTGTTGTTGTTTGTGTTCCATATAATTTTAAAAACTGATTTATGTTGCTCATTTTATAATAAAAAAATTTCTTAAGGGACCCCTAGAAGTTAGAAGGGAGGGGGTAGTAGAACTACGCTCATATGATATTGAAGGATACATCCCCGCGGTTTCTTCCACTTTTAAAGAAATATTATTAGACACATGATATATTTTAAAAACCTGAAAAACGGATTTAAAAGACGTTTTTAAAAATACCAATTTTTATGATTTTCGGTGTCCTGGAACGGTCATGATTTAAGCAATGAAAAATGTCATAATCACAAATTTGAGATTCTTAACTTTTATGATTTTCGGTGTCCTGGAACGGTCATGATTTTAAGGGTGAACATTGTAATTCTCAAATTTGAGATTTTGAAAAATTGGGTATTTTTAAAAACGCCTAAATTTATGAATTTAGGTCTTCATAACCTGAAAAAGGGTTCAAATTCATGAATTTATGTCGTTTTTAAAAATACCATTTTTTCAAAAAATGGTACTTTTTAAATGATCTAAATTCATCTATGTATTTAAGTCTTTAAAAGCTGAAAAAAGGACTAAATTCATGAATTTATGTCGTTTTTAAAGATACTATTTTTTTGAATTTTATGGTGTCCTGGGACGGTCTTTTTCCCATTACTATCATTAACTAAAATATGATAAACGCAGATTCGCACAACTACTATGCAAGTTAATAACTTCTTTCTCAAGAAAATTGAATCCCGGGATTTCCCGTCGCTGTTTCCCGGGATTCGGGATAAGAAAAATACGTCGGGATCCCGGGATCCAAACACTGGTAGGGACTGCCCTATCATAGGTTTTTGTGGCGGCCTCTCAGAACCATTCACTCTGCCTCATGAAGCGGCAAATATTTGACTGACTACGTAGTGTTCATTTCTAATCGTACCTTGTGACTTTTCACATGGTCTTCGAGTTTGTTATGCATGCGAATACATTTTCTACCATGGATGATCGAAGAATGACTGCTACTTAGCGACTATTTGAGAAGATGCGGACTGTTCCCAATTATCCCAAGCATCACTTTGTTCCTAATAATCTGTCACATTCACAAAAAAGTATCATGTTCCATTATGTCCAGCATCATTACTGAGAAATTCATTTTTTTCTCTGGATGGTGTGTCCTCACTTCCCATTAGTGTGCTTGTTTTTTCTCTTTTGAACGAATATAATTTCATGCTATTGCGTAAGTGTTCATTTCTTACGATTTCCAGTGTATATTGGGAATCATAGAGTAAGTATAGTAGGTAGAGTATCGACTAAAAAAAGTAGCCTACGTAGCCCTATACAGTGAAAATTTTTATATGAAAAGATTCAGTTGTTAATTGTGGAGACAGTTCATGCGGTCCAAAAAATATTTGATCACTTTTTAAGAAGCTAAATTCTTGCAAATTATTCGTGTGTTTATATAGGCCTACTGTCGACGTGAAGCCACTTTATAAGTTGTAAGATATCAAAAGGCATAAACATTTACTAGCAGAGTAACAGGGGTCATAATAAAACGGAAGTTGAGCTGATTATCAAAGGGATTTCATGAACCACATCATGCAAGTCTTCATGGAAAAGTTGATAACTTATCGTGCTTCTTGGCTGAAATTTCAAGTTTTTAATCCGATTTTTATCGGCACGATTTTATGATTCACTAAATTCATATTTCATCTCTTGAATCTGACAGGTAGCGGACCCATTTCCATATTTTATACTTAATTATGGTCATTGTCCTTGATTATGATATTTTGCGCGTTAGTGGCAGCGGTAACTTGTGATATGATCACGCTTTTAAAAAATATTCTTCTTTCTAAGGCTGAGCATTAACCCTATTATGCATATTGTGCTCTCTTGAGGAGATTTTGACCCGCATCGCATCTTTTGGGACAGCATTGCTTTTTTGACAACAAACGACAAAAATGTGTGATCACGAGAAAGAGATCATGCGCTTCTAATAGCACCTCTCCTGACTTCGAACGATTCCTAACGCCCGCAAATTGCATTTGAAACTTTTGAAATTAATTTTAGCATGAAAGGGTTAAAGCAATAGTAACCCATCGAAATGCTGATTTAATAATTATTATACTTCTCGAAGGTTGTCATGCGGAGGATTTGTAAAATGCTATAATACCTTTTCTACATTGATCAGTCAAATCCGTGAAAAGATCCCTTCAAAAGTGTATCAATTTGCATAATTCACATGTGGTACTGGATCTCAACTCGAGTTCATTTTATAAAATCGAAACTGAATTCAAATTGGGGACTTTTTTTAATGCTGAGTTGCTTCTCTACCTAATGGGTTAATATACTTGCTCTATGTTGGGAATCTAAGGAAAGTCTATTATACACGTTGTTTGTCGAAAATTATCTTTTAAGTGTCAGATAGAAAACACATTATTTCAGTAGACATATTTATACAATTATTATACAATTGAGTATCACAGCCTCTTCACCTAAATTTCCCCACCAAAATCAATATCTTCTCGTACTTGACGTGATGTAGTTGCTGTTCTATCAGCACGGATTTCTTTCTTTGTGATTTTAGCGGCATTCTTTCGTTTCTTCTTTTCCGCTTCACGTCTCACTTTCATGCGAACCTCTTCTGTTGACATAGGCTCTGTTCTACGATGTCGATGTCTGTTTCTCCTCCGAGAACCAATCGAAGTCTTTATAGACGATGCAGAAGCTTGATTACAGTCTGGAGTCGATGGTTCTGACAGTTTGTCGTCACTGACGTCCTTGTCTTCTTCCGTGCTATCATCGTCATCTCCCGCGCTGTCGTCCCCTTCTTCTGCGCTGTCATCGCCTTCTTCTGCGTCCTCCTCCGTGCTGTCCACTTCTTCGCAATCCTCTGCATCAGGGTCATTCAAATATCCAGACAGTTTCAAGCGAACGTCCATATCGTCCTTACGAGGAACGTCGTCAAAATCAGAAATAGATGGGATGTCGTTCTCAGATGTGGAAATAACATCGAATTTCTTCTGGAAAAATGAATGAATGCATTTGGCGTCCCGATCGTAGAATTCCCTTGCATTCCGATGGTTCCGGCTGACGACTTGAGGAAAATCTATCACTCGAATCCTCTGAAATGACAGATGAACTTAGTTTTACTTCAACTGCTAAATTTTGTGCAAGCATATTTCGATAGCAAGGAAGAGGACATCCTCTTCTATGAACTTGTGAAAATAGGAAGTCAGTAGCGGCATTTTTTGAGTGTTTTAAAACAATAAAAATACAATTTCCTTTTCAATGATATTCTTGTTTCCTTTTGATTTCGACGTCTTGACTCATTTCCCTCAGTTAACAAACATGCTAAGTGCATACACAACCCCAAGCTTTGTTTTGATGTGTAGATAGGCTACTATTCGTAATTTGGACGGCAAGGACCTTGGATCAAGTAGTTAAGCGCCGACTACTCAGTTAAGAGAAAATACGCTGTTTTCGGTATGTTTCGTTAACCCTAATCAACCAAGTTAAATCAAACTGAGGTGAGAAAGTATTTATTGAGAAATGATCGATTTATGATAAAATACATGAATAAAAAATTGGTCAAACATATGTTGACAAATAGTGTTGCCACTCTGGCGGAATGATGACTCCGAGCGTCGATAAATAGACGCCAATTTTTACAAAGCTGAAATTACTTGAAACTTTCGATAAGTACAGCTTGTTTTTTTATTCGGATCGCAGTTTCATGCGCTCTTTTGTCATCATTCAATACATATTGTGTATTGGGAATGGTTATTTTACACCAGTCCTTAATATTTCTGTAGTGTTCGTCATCATCAGTTTTTGGGTTCAAGGAGGCTCACCTTTTCGAGCTCATGTGTTCAGTGACATCATCAGGAAAAAGGGAACGTGTCGCAGTTGCAGTCAGGTCCCGGCAGCACATCTTGTTTTTTTTAAATAAAGGGAGTGTTTACTTTCATGATGGAAAATGAGAATAAACCCTGCATCTCAATGTGTGTTATTTCAGTGACTGTCAAGAAATTTACATCAGGTAAACGTTAAAGACAGTAAGAGTTCGCTCATGTGAATTCTCCCAACTGCCATGTATGCTAACACTTCAGTCAGCACTCCGAAGTGGACATTCCACTCACTTGTGAAGTGAAAGATTTTCTCTCACCTGAATCGGCATTTCGTAGAATATCTTTAAAACTGCTATTCGCGAATTATGTCGAATACTGCTACATGGCTGCTTGTTGGCACCGACTCACCTGTCTAGCAATCTATGGATATGTAGTAGGGTTCACCTCTACTTAATCTGCTGTCATCACAAATAATTAAATGGCACCAAATATCTCACCTTTTTGGCTTCGACGGTGGTGTGCATTAGAATCTAGCATGCAAAATTTACACAGCAAGTATCTCACACAGGCAAACTTTCATAAAGATAATCGATTTACTATAATAGACAATAGAAATTCGTCCCGAACAGACCATAAAAGATATCTCGATTGTCACGGATACAGTTAAATGCAATAGACTGACTTATGCGAGGTATGAAATATATGGACATGGAAATCATAAAATGCAATGTCTAAACAGTTAACAAGATCATCGGGTGAGTTTCAAGCGAGTGTTGAAATGTTACATGATGACATGTAAAATAAAGAAAAATATCAAGAAGGCATGAGCAGTGGTGAGTGTTATCTCAAAATGCTACGAATATTTTTATCAGTTTTTGTGATAAACAGACACGTACATTTAAATTATTACATAGTTTTTAGTAAACTATTCAGCTTAGATGTGCAATCGCTCTGGAAAGTGACAAATTTATCGTTGAATTCTGAATAGGTAAACTTCTATTTAGTCCGACAGGCAAAAGAGAGTTCAGGCGTTAAAGTTAAAAGGGTGGAGTGTTAAAGCAGTTTTAGTAGTAGTAGTAGTAGTATTTTCGTAAACAAAGCGACGACTTAGACGTCGCCACGGGCTACGCATTCTGCCCCCATCTCCACCCATGCAAATACCAGAACGACCAGAGTGCGCCAAGTAGTAATAGCAGTGATCTTTATTTTCAACGAACAGAAAGCGAACATCTAGTTTGCAAATTATACACAGTGGAAAAATCAAAATATTTGCAAGACATCTTAAAATTACTCTTTTCACTCATTTTTAATTTCACTAAAACTTGCTAATTGCAAATCTCAAATTACTCTTGCTGGGTCAAGATTTTTAAAAATAGGTCATAAAAGGAAAGAAAGTACGCGAGCGCAAGTCAGTTATGAAAATGAAGGCGCGGTTATGTCTTGAGCGTGGCAATTGCTCCGGGAAAAGATGAGTTACTATATGGTTCGGATTGATTCTGATCTGATGAAATGGCTTTTTCGCAATATGACTTCGTTTCGACTGAATGTTGTCTGCAGAGTTGAATGTCTGCAATGTAGAATATTGTCTGTCAGTTGTCTAGCATGAGCATGAGCACCCGAGAAAATTTAAGTTTGCATGCTTATTACATACCTCAAAATTGCCCGAGTATGGCGGCATCATTAAATAGGGAGTTGTGTCGATGTTGAGAGATGTGAATTAAGCCTCCAGATGATTTCTGATATTGGATAAAATGGTAGCTAGTCAAGTCTGCTGTTCCCATTTTCAACTGAGGATACAACTCAATATTCAATAAATCAATAGCCTTCAGGTACTGCCTATTTCATCTAAAGCAAATGGATAATATGGTCTACTGAAATGAAAACTCGATATTTGAGATTCGGTCAGAGATCCATCGTACTACCGTCAAAGCAGTCGAAGTTTTGCAATTCAGCAGGCAAAATCATTAATTACGAGCTATTCTCACAATGAAGTGCATAAGAATTCTAATGAAATCAGTGGCGTTAAAAGTCCGGCGACCAGAGCGAATTTCTGCAGGGGACGAGGCCGAAAATTGGATTTTCACATAATGATGTACATGTACATTGTATAACCTATGCCTACACGAATCTGGGCGTCTGCCGAGCTCTACCTGATTCCTCTCCCTTTCAGAAAAGATCAAAGAAAAACACATGTTAACCCAGTGGGATGCAGATTTCAGCTTTTTTTGCAGAAATGACATTATCTACGTTTTCTCTCATCATCTGAAAACTACTAAGTCCAGAGTCATAATTTTTGACATGGAAGGTCTTCAGGTCATTTCCTATCATATTCATGCACCCCTGTCTATGAAGTTAAACACATTCAGATTTGGCAAGCACTCTAAGGTCGTCAAATACAAGCATTGTGAGCAATTCAATCCACATTTTACCCCACTCTCGCATACAATGCCGATCAGAAACATGGTAATAACAAATCATAGGAAATAAACTGACATTCCATGTCAAAAAATTATGACTTCAACTTAGTAGTTTTCGCGTAATCAGAGAAAACATACAAATTTCATTTTTAATCCTGCCTGACAAGAAGAGGAGCCAGGCAGCACTCGGCAGACGCACAGATTCGTAGTAGGCATAGGGTGTACATCATTCTGTGAAAGTCTCATTCTCTGTCTCGTTCCTTGCAGAAACTCGCTCTGGCTGCCGGGCTATAGCAGCGAGTGGATTGTGTCATCAAAACTAACCTCATTTTCTTCTTCGTCGACAGTTACCAACAAATTGAATTCATTGAAATCTCCATGAACCAAACCACACTCAAGCAGACGCCTGAGAATGGATATTATTTCTTCATAGACTGAACGAGGATTATTCAATTCCTTCACTTGATACAAAGGAACAGCATCTTCAAAATATTCCATAACCAGAACATGTCGGTTGTGTGCTACTGGTTGCGGTACCGGAAACCCGGCATCATACAAAGCTTTCATTATAATTATTTCAGTTTCCGCTGACAGGCGTGACATATACAACCAGGATGTATTTCTCCGATGTCTTAAATAATCACGCTTGTTCTTCACCTGTCGGAATGATGTCCTGCCCAATCTGCAAAGATGAAAACAGTAATTTTGCCAATTAAGTTTGAACTGTTAAACGTGCTTACCATGAAATCATTCCCTCAACTGACAAAAGGTTGAAACCTTCCTTGACCATCATAATTAAAGAATAAGGCAGTTGCTTTTAGTCAATGCCGCTCTATTAGTCCGGCAGCCAGAATGACTTTCTGCAGGGAACGAGGCCGAAAATGAGAATTTTAGAGAATGATGTACGCCCTATACCTACCACGAATCTGCGCGTCTGCTGAGCTCTAGTTCTTGACAAAAAGGAACAAAGAAAAACACATATTAATCCAATGTGACGCAGATTGCAGCTTTTATACAAAAATGAAATTTTCTATGTTCTCTCTTATCAACTGAAAAGTATTTAGTGTAGAACCATAATTTTTGACAAAGAATCATTGTCTTCAAATCATTTCCTACCATGTCTGTGTGACATAATGCTTCGATCGGCAATGCATGGGAGAATGTGGATAAAGTGGGTCAACATGTTGGTGCTTGCCGATAGCAGGAAATCTGAATGCCTGTAAACAATCTGCCAAATCTGAATGTGAGTAGCTTCATAGATAAATGTTCAAGAACATGGTAAGAAATAACCTGAAGACAGTCATTCTTTGTCAAAAATTATGGCTCTAGACTAAGTACTTTTCAGTTGATAAGAGAGAACATCAAAAATTTCATTGTTGCAAACCAAAAAAGCGAAAACGTTTATTCATTTTATTTTCATTTAACCAAAAACTGCAATCTGCGCCCCATTGGATAAACAATGTTTTTTTTTATCCTGTCTGTCAAGAAGAGGAACTAACTAAAGCTCAGCAGACGGGCAGATTCGTAGTAGGCATAAGGTGTGTATCATCCTATGAAAGTCTCATTTTCGGCCTCGTTTCGTGCGAAACTCGTTCTGGCTGCCGACTACTGCTGTACACAAAACACATTTTCGCGCTCAACCGCTTTGTCATTATAACATCATTGACAATTGACAAATCAAGAAGCGAAAATTTGGGTAAACTGTTCATGTTTTACTTTATCTTACTGCGGAAGAATGGGCTCCAAGACCAAACATTAATTCACAATAGCAACAGTATCATGGTTTTCTTAATTTTTGAATGATAATTTGAAGGATTAAATATTTTAAAAAATACTCCAGATTGCATTGCGAACAATTTTGCATTTTATTCATCGAGTAGAGCTCGGCGAACAACCTTTTCCGAAATTAATTACTCCGAGTCTACTTGAACAACAGTGCTGCGCTTGGGATGCCCTGTGTAGCCTGTGAAATCGATCAACTTCATCAACTGCTACGTGTTGTTATCATTATAATGTTGAATTGAATTTCGATTCGCATCATCGAACCGACGTAATTGCCAGTTTGTTGGTAAGTAAGTGTATTGATATAGACAGTATGGTGAAAGTGTATGAGGCATGTGTAAGGTCGGCTTTGTTGTATGTCTCAGAGCAGTGTTGCGAAAGCGGGAAAAACTAGCGCTTTCGCTCCGAGTTTTGACTGCATTGAAAGTTCAGTTCAGCAACTAAAAAAATAGATCGCATCTAAAAATGAATATGTATGATAGGCTTACTAATTAAATCTTAAGATTTCCATCGTTATTTAGCCTATTCCCATATTTATTATATGCCTACTGTGTTCCGCCTATGCATATAATACAAGATTATGTAGCCTACGTCTATTATGTATGGGTTGGTGTCTGCACTGCACATGATCGAATGTCCGCATTCGACTTTAAGGACGACAGCACTTACAAATCCTGCGTCACAAATGTCTGCACCAACAACATTAATAAGTAACAAAAAAGTAAAGTTCCAAGTTTTGATTCCAAAATTGATTTTGCAGTTTATATGAATAGACAGCTGAAAAAAGAACACAGTAGACTGAGCTACTGAAAAGGAGAAGGTAAATATTGATTACCGTAGGTATTCTAAACTAAGCTTAATTATCAAATTATCAATAGAGGCCCAATATGATAGTGACAGGGGCTTTGATGCGATGTTCCAGTCGGAAGCGCTTCCGGTAGGCCTGGAATCGGAAGCAATGGAACTGCGACCGCTTCTAAAACCCTGCATTTTTTCACTTTTTCACCACTGATAAGGAAAATATGATGTGAGAAATCTTGAGTAGAAGTCTTGTAACCTACATGACCAAAACCTCTAAAACCCATTACCCATTGGGTATTTGAGTCAAATGTGAGTTTTGACCAGCCAGGGTGGCAGGGTTGGAACCATAGACAAAACAGAATAGGGAAGACCGCCAGACCGAGAGACGTGCTGCTAACCGTTTCTCAACAGCTGATAAGATCGATGAGTAGGCGACCGCGAGATGAGAGGGATATCTGATGCATGGGGCGTTAGCAGATTAGCATTTTATCGTGATGCTTAACTGCATATATGAGTTGTATTGCGCTTTTGCTAATTATTGCATATTTATACGGTAATCAATGACTAAAGTGTCTCAATGATGATTGCCGCTTTTTTGACGTGCTCCCTAGTCGTAGCTCTGAAATTGATTTTTATATCATGAACAAGGTATTTCGATTAAGCAATTACGTCAAATATCAAAAAAATAACCATAATTATTTATGAAAACTTGATCTACCCAAAGCGATAGGATTCTGTTCTATCTGTGTATCTGTGATATCTGTTCTATTTGTGTAAGATTGTCTCTACGTATTGGTGAACGGTTGTACTTGCCAAATAGAGATGCAATAGACATCAATCCATGATGTCAAACATGTCATTCACAAAGTCGGTGAAGTCAGCTGTTACAAGACCGTCAGACAATTCAAAATCAGGCAACCTGTTGAAATGACAAAATCTGATAGCATTCGCAACAGAGCGACTGAACTATTGGGTCGCTGAATACACTTTCATAATTTGATTGCGAAATAAAATGTGAGATTTCGTTAGTTTATTCGCAGCTCGGAGATCATGTTTTGCTTGAACTTTTTCTAACTGTTCGAAATAGCACCACTTCTCAACTCATTTGCTTCTCCAATAAAAAGAAGCATATGAATGCAGCGCATTTCGGAGCAACTTGAGCACGTGGCAAGTATCAAAAAATGTATAGACAAGTCTTGATGAGTCACAGGGAAGTGGCAATGATGGTTTCAAATTTTCGATACTATAGTCAGCCACTAAAAGTCTCATTGCGGCAATTTGAAAATTTCACTATCGAAGGTTACCGATACAGCCGTAACAGCCACGCTGTGTAGTCGAATAATTGTCTCCTTGACAAGATTTGACAAAGTTTCTGCAGACATACCTTTTATGAAAAAATATGCGAGTGGCAACTTCCACCTGCCGAGAATACCGCCATAATGACATAAGCACCAGTAGCAATGTCAGAGGAATCAATGTCATTTTCAAAGCCGAAGTCAACATAGCCGTTAAATCTTTCTGCGGATTTAAACCATTGAACGTTCTTCTTTATTGACGTTTCGTCAATCACTAAAGTACAGTAGCGGGATCGTGGAGCTACGTCAAGGTTATATGATGAGTTGCGGCGATCCAACTCCTCGAATGGCTGAGCAGTAAATCCCGGGTGATATGAGTGATTCGAGATCCAAGAGCGAATAGTCGAAGGATTTGGAAGCTGAAGGAACCTCTTCACGAATTTATACGCTACAGGACTGTGATAGAAAAGAGTACACGCAAACTTTCATCGTCATCTATGACCGGAGGAGTTCGAACATCATCTTAGAAGCAGAAGCGGAGCATCTATCCTGAAGATTAACCACTTGTTCGGAGTTAAGCAGGTGTTTTTCCTTCAGAGTTTCGATGAGAGTCTTGGCAGTAGTGATCCTTTCTCACAAAAGAAAGCTCTGAACGTTTCTGTTCTGCCTTTTGATTGTGAGCGCTTCAACTTGTCTCTCAAGATGCCAATTTCACGTTGAAGTTGATATACTTCAGTAGTGGTCGTTATTGGGAGATCGACTTGAATGTCTTGCTCTTCTCTGATCACGGTTAATTCAGTGGTCGGACCAGAGATTTTTCCATTTTTTTCGCAGCTCCACTAAATTTTCGCAGGCCTAATAATACCATCGAATTACAATATCATATTTCATGATCACTCAGACTTAAGACCATGATCGCCTAATGTCTTTCGGAAGAAACTAATAGTCCTATATATTTTCTGCAATTTCCGCAAAATAAACAGCTGCAACGCAGCAATTCTAGCGGCAATTAAGTGCATACTTGCAACAAGCAAGCAAAATTTTCCGAAAGCAGTTACGTTTCATCATTGATTATTCTTAGAAAAATGTTTTCGCAAAAATTCAATTACATGAACTCGCAATTACCACCATCCATTATTATTTCTTGGGAGCTATTTTGTCATTATGTAAATCATCAAGCTGGCATTTGGTTACCGAATTCATCTGATCAATTAGTACACATGTAGTAAGCGTAACCAAAAGTCAGTAACCGCTACTGATCCATTCCAATTGATGACATGGGTTGACAGTGTCACAACAGAAGGAAACAAGCCAATTCATAAATAAGCGTAAGGCAAAAGTTCTCATCAAAAGAAGAAGACAAATACTAATTATGAATCGAAAGAGAAATAACGCATGATGTAGAAATCTTAAAGAGATTGTTGTTCTTGTAAAGATGCAACATTCCTGTCCATGAAAAACCTTGAAATGCATCTGAATATAATGCAGTATTCTTTTTCCATTGACCCCTCCTCTCACAGCACTCTTGCTTGGCATTTCATTATCACGGTTGCAGAAAAAAAATTAGCGATTACATTATTTTTGCACCTGATGAAGGTCTTATACCGAAAGCCTGTGTGCCAAGAAGTATAATTCAAGCCTATCAAGATACGTTTTCCTACAATCTCATCAACTCCGGCTCGATGTCCCCACATCTTTTTACTGATTTCCTCTCCCTTGTGTGTTCCTTTTTCCTATGCCTCTTTCTCTTGCAACTCAATGTTCTCAAGCATCGAATTCATTTTTAACAAGTCATTCTCATTTTCTTGCTGCAACTGTTTTCATCCTTTTCTGATGATAATCTGTCGTCTTCTTTCCTCTTTCTCCTCTTGTACGCACTTCCAAACAAACATTGGAATGGTGCTTGGCCAACGACTGTCTGTGATTGGCACCGTGCGGCAGAATTGCTTGTTGGCAGTCACGTCCAATTAGACGAAGGTCAACGCTCACACTATGTTGATCCAAATGAGACATCCACTTAGTACGTCAGAGTTTCCACGAGGCAAGATCAAATATGCTCTCATCAAAACAGAAACCCCGTGTATGGTGATGGTTAATTCGGTTCAAATGTTGTTAGAGACAAGTCTTATTAACAAGAAAGAAATTAGAGAAACATGCAATAGTTGCAGATTTGCTTCCATTGTAATTCAATTTATCAAAATAATGGTAGCCGTGAATCTTAACAAAATACGCCGACATCCTTTGGGTACTGCTGTCATGGCAACGCGCGTTCACTGCGTGTCCTACTGCTTTCAATGTGCATGTAAGTCCAGGTACTTGAATATACATGTCGGATTTTTATGACTGGATGTCGATGGCAGCTTCTTCGCGACGCTCATAGTCCATGCCTCGAGATTCAAAGATTTTGTTGACTTTCCATCCCTTTAGCCAAAATTCCATAAAAGTATATTTTCAATATTAAGTTAACTTTAATTCTGCACATCCAGCATAAAACGTACTCCATTCTTCGCAGCATCCACTTCTTTACAATGCGTTAGTAAGTTTGCTTACTTGCAGGTAACAGACGTTTCTAAAAAGTGGAGAGTGCATTCATTTAACGGATCACTTGGATCATTTGAAGCTTGACCTGATACTTTCGTGTGATCTTGAGTCTTGACCAGCTACAGTGTGCCACTAGCATCCATCAGGGCCGTTGCATCGCTAACTGAATATAGAAAATATGTGAATAAATGTGATGGGAAGCGGGGATGTGCACCGCCTCAAATGACTCTAGTTGCGTTCAGAACTTCTGGAATTGAGCGACTGTACAAATGAATTTCATGAACTTTAATTTATGTATCGGACAGCAACATTCAAATTATTTCGAATTTCATTTGTTTTGCATAATGATATGAAATTTTTTTAGAATTCAAGCTTTCCGAGAATTTCTTTCGCAGGTGCGGAGATATGGAGGCTTTAATTAGACAAGCCGTTTGTTATTCTTTTAATTAAGTGACAGCGACCTCTTAAACATAGCTTTGAAGGCTTCAAACGTGGTTATTTGACAAAAGAGCACGGTGGCTTTCAACAATATACAGCAACCACACATGCTCACTTAACAGGTGCTAAGAACTGCTACTGCAATTCTTCTTTTTTACGGAACCTGCTAGAAGACGCTAAGATGAATATGAAGCTAAATTTGACAATGAACATTCAGATTCTTGTTGAAAAACCGCACATTTATCATGAAAGAAAGAGAGGAATGTGCTAGCTTTCACGCATAATTTATCTACGTGCTACGACTGCTCCGCTAAGATTCGAGAAGAGACTTATGGAAGTGCCTTGTGGTTACTTCATCCTTCATATCTTGATAAATTTAGCTGAAATGAATAACCAAGGCCTCTTCAATCCTTTATATCAATTGAACTTTGTGCTCGCATATTTAATGGGCCCTTAGCCATAACTTCGGGTTGAAGTAGGCCCCTATTTAACAAAATAAACCACAGTCGACTCTTGATATAAGCGACACCTTGAGAACGGCTGTTGTCATCGCTTGTATCGAGATATCACTTATATCGAGAGCTATTTCAGTGGATTTTGTTACAGGACTGCAAGACCACTTTACAATGATAATAAAAGCAATTTTAGACATCATTTGACTAAAAGCATTAAAGTTCATAAAAGTGATTCTCAACCTGTTTCTTGAACTCACAAAGACTGTCAATTTGCCTGAGATGAGAAGGAAGACCGCTCCAGGCACGCACAGCAGCAACGATAAAAGACCGATCTCCCAAGGTCGTTCGACGAATTCTTAGAACCAGAAAAAGTCGCTCATCAGAAGAGCGAAGTTGATATCCACGAGATGTTGATGACACTTTCTGAAAATCCGAGACAAGGTAAGTAGGCGCCACTTGATGATAGCAGGAGAAGGCAAGAGTGTACAATCCATAGCCAATACGTTTCTCAATTGGTAACCACTTATGATCTCTGAGCAGGGGGAGTGATTGCACAATAACGAGAGGCGACATTCACCAAACGGGCCACAGCATTCAGAATTGATTGCAACCGTCTAAAGCTGAATTCATACTTCTGCTGTGCGGCATGCTGTATAACGCAGATGTCGGACAACATGCCGCATTGCTGCATCAGCAAAATTGTCGCAAAGCAAATTGATTGCTGTCCGGCAAGATACGACAATGTCGTCCGGCATAGTTACTGATTGCTGTTGCTGTGACATTGGTCATACATTCGTATTGCTGTGCGACAATTCGACAGCCATAGAATTAGAGCATGGATCCAATTGTAGTGGGGGGGGGGGTTGTTTGGTGGATGAGATGCGAGAAATGCACTTCAACTACTTTCGCATGTCAAGAGAAAAATTTGAGGAGCTTTTACAAAAAATTCAACCTTTTTTGTATCAAGATCTGACGCACCGGTATCCTATCAGCAGCTGCATCCGACTGGCTGTGACTCTACGTCTACTTGCCACGGGGAATTCCCAACAATGTGTGGCCCACAGCTTCCGTCTGGGGAAATCCACGGTATGTAGTATCTTCGGTGAAACATTGATAGCAATTCGAAGTGCTTAAAAAGCTGACTGCCTCCGCCCACCATCCATGGAAGACTTTGAGGAAATAGCGAAGGAATTATTGATTTACTGGAATTTCTCTTTATGTGAAGGAGCAGTGGACGGTAAACATGTTGTCATAGCATCACCCTAAAATTCTGGTAGCCAATTCTATAACTACAAGCGCACACATTCCATCGTCTTGACGGCATTTGTTGGCGCAAAATACATTTTTCGGTTCGTGAACATCGGTCGTTGTGGCAGAGACAGTGATGCTGGTATTTGGCAAGACTGGAATGTGAGAAAAGCTCTCGAGAATTATGAGTTGTATACTCCCGCCGCTAAGTTCTACTGAAGCCACCGAAAGAGTGCCCCGAGTGTTTGTGGGAGATGATGCGTTTCCTATTCGCCATTACTTAATGAAGCCATTCTCAGGTCAAAATTTGTCAGACGGAAAAGAGATGTTTAGTCATCGTCTCAGCAGGGATCATCACGTTGTTGAGAACGCCCTTGGTATTTTGTGTGCCCGCTTTGTCTGCTTTGTTTGTTTTCGTTGACGCCTTTTTATCTGCCGCTTTTTTTCATTACATTTCTTTTAGCCCAGGCATAACTGTCGTGAAGTTGTCGCCAACTTTCCCGTGACTCTTTTGAGGAAAATCCTCCCAGCTGGTCTCCTATTGATTCCCAGCTTCTAACGCACATAATGCAATCTTTGTAGTCATTTAAACTACAATCCAACAGGCTTGGGCAATTTCTAACAAATTCGATGAGTTTCTCGTCATCCATCGTCACCGTTCACCAAATAATAACTGATTCAACTGACTTTTGCTGTGTGAGGAATGACGCACCCTTTTATTCTCACACAGCATGCTGTTACAGCAAAAATATCTATGCACGGCAAATTGAAATGCAGTGTCCGCAATCATCTTCATACTCTCAAGCAGATGTTGTGCGACAATCTGCTGGACAACTTTGCTGTGCGGCAAATTCATCCAACAAAAATTTCGCTGTACGGCAGAAGTATGAATTCACCTTAAGACGACAAGAGGGCAAGCCATATCCTATAGAGAGACAATAATCCAGACGTTGAATCACCAAGGAAGTGATTACATTCCTAAAGACTGGACGATGCAATGATGCTTTGATGGACCGGATTTGTCAGCATCGAAAAACAAGCGGCAGCACGTTTCTTAATATGAACTTGAAAAGATAGTTCAGAATCGATATGGACTCCCAAGCATCGAGCAGAGGAAACAGGAGATATCCAAGAAGATCCAATTCGAATAGCGTCACCTTGATCCAAAGAAGCTCCGTCTTTTCCTGATTTAACAGCAGCTTATTCGAAACTACCAATCAATGACGTCATCCAAACAATTAGACATTTGGGAAGTGGGAAGTAAGGGACACAGTCGAAGACGGAAGACAGAAACCTTAGATTTGGGCATCATCAGCGTATAAATGAATGTTTAAATTGTGCTTCTCAACTATTCTTGTGACGTCAGCTACGTACACAATGAACAACAAAGGTCATAAGAACGACCCCTGCGGCACACCAGACTGAATCTTTGTAGACGGAGAGACAGACGAACCAATTTGTACAGAATGCTGATAACGAACACTGACGAATGACTTAATCCAAGCTGGAGCGGAGCCGGAGAAACCAAACCATTGAAAAGCTGTTGAAAAAGTATATGATGGTCAATACTGTCACAGGCCTATAAGAGGTCTACTAAAGCTAGAAGTCCCAGCTTTCCTCTGTCTAGAGAAAGAAGGGCATCCGATGTAACTTTCAATAATAAAGTTTCAGTCGAGTGATGCCGTCTATGCGCCGACTGCAGAGGAGCAAAAGGTCTTTGACAGACAGATGAGTAAGAATTTGAAAGGCGATAATCCGTTCCAACACCTTAGATAAAATTGATAACTTTCCAATTGGACGGTAGGACGCAGCTTGGGAAAGGTCAAGACCCTCTCTCTTGATTATAGGTGAAATCAGTGTGCTTCCAGTTCTTGTGTCAGGAAAAACTCCAGAGGCAATAGAGAGATTATACAAATATGTAATAAAGGGAGCCAAGAGATCGATGCACTTCTTCAATGACATAATTGGTAGCAAATCACGATTGGATAATAATAGAAATGCCTTGATGACACTTTCCACAGAAACATGCCTGAATGAATCGAAAGCGCCATCACAAGGCGAGAACAAGAGAAAGAAAAGAGAAATTATCGACGATAATTTCTGATTCATATAATTCAAGAAATGATCAGCAGTAAATCAAAAAGGAGGCCCCTGTCGACCACGAGCCATAGATTTTTGGGTGATCTTATCTCAGATATGATCGTACTTTTCCAGTACTTTCTAGCTTCTTTTCTCTAATTAGTAGACGATAATGACGAACAGCATCTCTCCAATGAAGAAGAGCTTCTCTCACACGAATATGTGAATCAGATCGTGAAACACAAAAATGACGTTCTGTTCGACGAAAAATACGCTTAGCTTTGCGGCATTCCTCGTCATGCCATGGGTCAGAAATCCTTCTTTCATTAATACAGTATCAAACAGACGAGGCAACTGGTTTACACCCAAACCTGTCCTAGAGACAACATTGCAAAAGAATCAGCAATTAACGCTCTCAAATCGACAATGTTTAAAAATAATTGATTGTGGCATACGGGAGATAATTGGTCATAGTAGCTTTGTAGTGAAAAAGTCTCTCCCACTGTTTTTATCCACTTGTAATTTTAATAAAATTTGAAGGTAAAACTATTTACAAAGGCAGACGTTTCGTGACTCCGTCACAGCCTCAGTGCCGGTAAAATCAGAATGTGACAGAAGTACAAATGTGAAGTGGATCTTAAATACTAATCGATTCGATAGCTTAGTCGCGAGCATCCGTCAACCAACCAGCTCTTGTTTCCTGTTCAGACCTGGATTCTTAGTCCTAATGCACTTGGCTTCAGTAATGCGGCTTTCAATAGGTGAATTGTGCTTGCTAAGAATCATGAGGTTGAAATCTTTAATAGTCATGTTACGCCGATGAAAATATTTCGCATGTTCAGAAAGTGCACTGTTATTATTACCAGCTTTTAAACTACGAGTATGTTCTTTTAGACGGGCAAGAAAAGGACGACTAGTTTGACCTATGTACGCCACTTCACACTTGGATGTAGATCCACTTCACATTTGTACTTCTGTCACATTCTGATTTTACTGGCACTGAGGCTGTGACGGAGTCACGAAACGTCTGCCTTTGTAAATAGTTTTACCTTCAAATTTTATTAAAATTACAAGTGGATAAAAACAGTGGGAGAGACTTTTTCACTACAAAGCTACAATGTTCAAAAACTTCCAAGGACGATAAGTAACATTGATATAGACTCGTGCAGGTCTGCATTCAGAAAGAGGCCAACATAAAAGATGGTGATCCGAAAGACCAGGATTTATATTCCGTAGGGTCGGGTGGGGTGGAATGGGTAGTTTTCAAAGAATTTATGTGATTTTTTCAATGTTCTCCACGTGCCACCTAGATTTTGATAGATGATCATCGCATTGTGTGTCGGCTATACATAAATACCTTTATTGCTCAAAAAAATATTTCTGGTCGGTCATTGCGGAAATTAGATGTTTTTAAAAACATATAGTGCATACCCATTTCACCCCAACCGTGGGGTGAAATGGATATAAATACAGTTTTTGAAAATGATAGCAGTGTATGAAAAAATTATCAAAAAATGCTATCAGAAACTTGTTAAGCATCACTATCATGGCATGCTATAAAGGTCATGTGCCACAATATTTGGCTTCATTATTAGGTTAAATGATAATTATGTTCATCTCTCTTACAGAAATGACTAATATGAATTGTCTCAATCCGGTCGAAATTTCGACTTCTCTGAATTGTCGATTGAAAAACGTGTGTCACAAACTACAACTTTTGTGAAATATTTATGACCTCATAGCAACATAAAGAATGGCTCTAAAAAAAACTCCAATACTACAGAAATTAGGAAAGCAAATGAGGGGTGACACTATCTCGGGTCAGCATCGACCTTGGAATTTTCTCTTTCGCACTGGCGGCTTCAAATTGCCCCATAGTATTTTTAAATAAAGTGCAGATCGTTATATAAATCAACAAGAGTTCTCACACTGCCCTGGACCACCCGCTCTTCCTTAAATGTAGGGAAGCTAATGATGGGAAGCCTACATCTTCCTTTCATTTGTGTATTAATCTTGAAGGTCCTCATTGTCGATCACCATTGAATCTTTGTTTTTCAATCGCTTTGACAGCGGTTCAATACACAGCTAATCGCTGGATTTCATTTTCTCCATACGATTAGAATATTACTTCTTTCTTCATCTTCAGCACATTTCAAAGCTGATGACGATGTTAACACTTGACAAATTTTCTTGTGCGTATAATTTCTGATATTCGGATACAAGTAGGTTTACTGATAAGAACTGATTCCAAAGCCCTTTGGATGTTGACAACTCTCTTTACCTTCAACTTTTCAGTCGGAGGCTTGCACTTTTCATCGCAGATGTTCCAGAAACTGGATGTGGCACAGTGCCTCCATGCAGGGTTGGTCGGCAAAAAAACCCACCCGGGGTTTTATCGGGTTATATCCGGGCGGGTTTTTTCGGGTTTTTTATACCGGGTTTTTCGGGTTTAATCGGGTTTTTCGGGTTTAATCTAGTTATTTCGATTTTCTTGAAATTAAGAGGTAATCTCTTATTTTAAAATTATCATTTTATTGAAAAATCAAACTACATTGCACACATCAGTGTAATGTAAACCATGATTAAAATACAATATCATGAGAAAATATTGGTGAGTACTTAGTATAGGTTACTGTATTTTAGACGTACCAAATATTCAGATAATTACAGGCTATCTAAATAAGGAATCATATGAAGTTATTCTCTCACCTCAGTGGCTTTAAAAAAGACTTGCGGACCAGCAGCGTCAACCAAATATGCGTGTGCTTCTCTCCGAATTTCCATCATCTCACGGAATGATCACTACAGTCCGCTGTTGGACAAATCCAGGATGGCTGTTGTCCGGGCGATGTAGGGTTTTTATGGACAATGGGGTCATGAAACCGCATAGGCGTTTTAAATTTCTTGCGCAATGAAACATCGGACTAGCCATATTTATTCGGTTTTCCTTTTCAATATTTGGTGTTGTAGTAAGAAACATGTAGATTACGGAATTGTATTCATTCCATACGATGATTTTTGAGAAGAGGCAGAGTCAATAAATCAGAAAAATGAATTGGCATTACTGTATTTTAATTAGAAGCATCGAAAAAATGACATAATATGGAAAAATCCATTTCACCCGATTTCGCCCGATTTCACCCGATTTCACCCGCCCGATTTCGCCCGCCGGGCGGGTGAAATCGGGTTTTTTTCTGACCGGGTGGGTTTTGACCAACCCTGCCTCCATGGAATCTGATGATTGCCGACTCTGGTTTCAATTGCTCAAAGACACTCTACATGCATGAAGGTGTCGGAAAACCAGGCTTCTTCATCAAATTCGTTCGAGCTTATCGGGACCATCACTTTCATGCTTCCTTTCATGCTTGTTTCAGAGCTAAAATCTTCTCAAGGCTGAAGAGTACTATGTGGAGTGTGATGCGACGAACGGAGTAGAATAATTTCGTTTCACTGGTAGACCTCACTGTTAGTCTAGAAAAAGCAGTGCTGGCTCCTTGTGTTCGAAATATTTTTCAAATTCAATGAACCGCACATGCACATGTCACAACTGAAATGCACCATTATTTATAAGAATAGCATATATCTCACCAGGACTTCAGCCTAGAGTAGAAAATCGACACTGTTTTAAAATGTGTGTACCCGATTCACCCGACACTTTTTCAGTATAGTACCTACACCCATTTCACTCCATCTTTAAGTTTTCAAAATTAACAGATAGTAATGACGAATATAGATTAGCCTAACATCACATCATAACTAGGAATGCCCTAACTTTTGCAGGGATGCTCAAGTTAAGTCATGCTGCTCTTTCCCTTGCTGCAATACGAAAGTTGGCAATCGTTCATTTATTCAGTAACAATAATGGAATCCCGTGTAAAATAATTTTCAAAAAGAATTGTTTGGAAATAATGTCATTGAAATGATTATATTATATAAGTATCTTAAGAACAGTTCGACGAGCGATTTTAGCGGATATAGCATATCACAAAAGATGTCATCAGTTTTGATGAAAAAATTTCAATAGATTATATGCTGACTTCTCATAGAACTTTAGCTTCTCACTCAAAAAGTTGAAGAAATTGCTACTAAACAAAAATCGCAGGATAGAATAACTTACTACTGAATACACCACTTTATTCTAGAAAATCAACAATATATTGCGTTGTGTCTGTTTTCTACAATTTACATGTCCAGTCCGTCGTTCAGCAGATCATTACAAACATTTGAATGTTCATATCACAGCTACATACATACCTGTACAATCTCATTATGGCATAGAGTTCATAACATAAACTTCCACACCTAACTGCCGCAAACATAGCATTATAGTTTTCCATAGAACTCAACATTCTCAACATACTCCCGCCCGTTGAGTCGTACTCAACCAAAAGGTATCGCATAGAATCTAAATCGGAGTAGCAATTGAATCAGTTGAGGCAACAGTGAAGGACCAGCATCAAGCAAGTCATTCAAGGAGACATTATTTCTGTCCTTAACACTTCCATTAAATACAGGTCTTACTTTAGTTGATTCATTATTTTTCTTTATGACAGCATGATGAGGAAGATAAAATACACTGCCTTCTTTCATGAGTTAAGTTTCTGGAACCTTCTCAATAATGTCCATTTCTCTGTATTCTTCGAAAACCTTAGTATAGTCTTTCATCAAATTTGGATTTTTCTCAAGTCGCTTTTTCAAACATTTTAATCTACATTTGGCAATGTCAAGGTTAGAATCAAGAGTAATTTCAGTATTTTTCCACATCAAAGGTACCACATATCTACCATCTTCATGTCGCTCAATGTTGCCGTGGAATGTTTCAAGACATGGGGAAGTGTCAATTTTATTCTGATTCATGTTCATGGTTTCCAATTCCCAGAATTTCGAAACGTCAACCGTGAATAAAGCCCTCGTCGTGGATAACGAAGATAACGAATTTGATAGTTCGCGATTTGAAATGGGACCTTGGAGAACCCATCCGAACTTCGTTTCTGAGGCCACAAGCCCATGTGAAGTGGAAAACATATTCGAAGTGAAAATCTTCCACTTCTGGTCTGCACCAAAAACAATATCAATTGGTTTTTTGTCACTATGCAGCGAAGTCTGAATGTCATCAGCCAAAATAAAGCCTCTCTCTTCCAATTCATCAATCCATGGACCATTGGGAATCATTTCCAAAGGAGAACACAGTTGAGGAGTAGAAGGTAATTTGAAAGAACTCATATAATCATCGGTTCTTGAGATGAGATTCACAGTTACAAGATCAAGATTGCACGTCGTGGAATTCTCACCAAAACCTTCTATTTGCAATGACTCGGAACCAATCTTTCTGGCTTTGATCGAATTTGCTAGAGATGTGCGAATATAAGATCGTTGACTTCCACCATCAATTAAAAGTCGAGCTTGAATACGTTTTGACGAAATCCCTTCAATATACACTGAAGCCGTCTGCAATAGAACTTTCGGAGAACATATACGCGATAACATTGATGAAGACGTTACTGTGTCAGGAGTAGCAGCTAGAGTTTCACATAATAGAACATGATGTCTTGCACCGCATCTTTCACACTTCTTACCAATGTTGCAGTCCTTAGAAATATGGCCACGTCGCAAACATAAGTAACATGCATTTGATGTTCTCACTGAATCTCTTCTTTGCTTGATATTCCTCGAAGACACCCTGTAACAATTTTCGGATTTGTGAAGAAGGGAACAGAAAGTGCAATTGACTTTGTAATCTTCATTTGATGTATAGAAGTTCGCAGTAAAATTTCGATCCATTTTTTGAAGGACTGCTGCTGATGTCTTGGTTGGAAAGTTCGTCTGTAGTCATCTCTGAAATTGTTTGTCTTCTTCACGTCATCACCTGAAGTCAAGCTTCGATTATGTGCAAGCAAGTACTGATCAGCTAATTTTGCCACCTCATCCAAACCTGAAGGAGATCTTTCCTTCAAAAATACAGCTAAAACTAGGAGAGCAGGATGAAATGAATTGCTCTAGGGTAAATAAGTCACAAACAGCTGAAAAGTCATGACTTGTATTCGAAAGTCAATCCAACGACTCAAGTAGTTACGAAGGCGTGTTATAAATTGTTCCGGACTTTCTCCCTGTTCTGGTTTGCTATTTCTGAATCGATGTCTGAAACCTGATTCGGTCAACTCATATCGCTTCAATAGCGCTTCTTTCAGACGATCATAATTAGAAGCCACCTCTTCAGATAATCTCGAATATACATCCAAAGCTCTGCCAGTTAATAAAGCACTCAGTGATGCGGACCACTTGGATTTTTCCCAATTGTTACAGTGTGCAAATCGTTCGAATCGGTTCAAGGAACTGTCAAGATCGTCTTAGTGATCAACAAACGTGGGCAGTTTGGGAGAGTTGCTTTTAGTAATTACAACATCAGAAGAAGCATTACAAGAGTTTGATTCTCTCACCATCAGTTCAAGTCTCTTCATTTCTATCTCACGATCACGCTCTTTTTGCTTCTCTTCGCGCTCTTTTTCTCTCTCTTCGCGTTCATTTTCTTTCTCTTTGAATTCTTTTTGTTTCTCTTCGCGCTCTCTAGCACGGTTCTCCCGTTCAATACTCTGTTGTTCGTTAATGAATAATCTCAATTCTTCACCTTCGAGTCCCAATCTCACACCAATCTCAAATATATGTTCCATTTTCTTAATGCAAAACACAGTTCCTCACAATGAAATCAATTTTCAGTCACCAGCAATTATCCAGAATCCTGGTCACGTCACAAATTTTATATTGAATACACCACTTTATTCTAGAAAATCAACAATATATTGCGTTGTGTCTGTTTTCTACAATTTACATGTCCAGTCCGTCGTTCAGCAGATCATTACAAACATTTGAATGTTCATATCACAGCTACATACATACCTGTACAATCTCATTATGACATAGATTTCATAACATAAACTTCCACACCTAACTGCCGCAAACATAGCATTATAGTTTTCCATAGAACTCAAAATTCTCAACACTTACCTGTGAAATTTCAAGCAAACTTCTTTGCTTTCTTCTTGCAGTCCAACGTATACATCTGACTCCTTACCTACGCCTATTTGATTTCCAAGAGCGTTGATATGATTTTGCTTTACCAAGGCCTTTAGGGCCAGAAAATCGTAACCGGATACTAGTAATTTAAATCCAAAATCACCACCTCCTTGTTCACGAGCAATAAGCCTTTTGTCATTTAAATCTCGTAGAGTCTTGTTTATACCGGTCTGAGAGGAGGATATTCCGGAAATATATTTGATCAATGACACGGGCACTATCTCATGATTGCGCATTCCTAGTTCAATTGCAGTTAGGATCCGGATCTCTTCTTTAGTTAGAAAATTAAAAACATCCATGTCTAATCGCCCCATTTTTGCAGGATGCAGAAAATAATTATTTTTCCTAGTTACCACTCAGGTGTCGAAACATAAGCACATGGCCGAAATAAATCTCTACATTCAATGTAGGAGCTGACCTAACATATATTTGGTACAATTAAACAAAGATCTCACACAGATAATTGTGCATCACGATTGTATAATACTGATAATGTGTCTTACAATACCGTTATCAATACTGCATATTATCACAAAACAATCAACCATGATGAATTTGTGTCAGCAATAGAAAAATATATAGTTATCCATACAAGGTACTGCATCTGATTCCACCGCTGTGACTGTGGATAAGCGTGAATGTGAATTAATTCAATTCTACACGGTTTGTTGTACTCATAGACATCGGATAACATCGGTTGTACTCATGGTTGTACTAGTACTGTGGTTGTACTATACTATGTTTTTTTCATCTTAATTATATAGGGGAATTGTGTGCGTAATTTTTGAGTACAATGAGTCCAATAAAACCCATGAAAACACTCTTTACTGGACTGAGTGTGAAAAAAGACGCAATCATAGACATCGAATATCAACAACTAGGTCTTAATGCTTGGTGTTCGATGTCTGTGGGCAAAATGGTCAATCTGCCACATAGAAGTTGGTTAAAGGTGCCAAACTAATCAGTGAATGAAAGGATTTGCCACCAGACTTGCTAAATTCCATTCTTTCTTGTGTGTTTCCACCATGATATTCAGTTTCCCCATAATTTTTCTAAAATAATAGAAAATGTGAATCTGGCTTGTGGCAGTAATTTAGCAATATGATTAATACTGAATTGCTCAAAAGGGCTAGTAGGATAAAACCATGATAAAACAAATTACACAAACATTCAATGAAATTCTTTAATTTTGTTTTGCTACTGTGACTACTGGAGATTTTTGTAAAAGTTTCACATTCTACAGGCTCTTGCCGCCATGATAAAGAAAGATATGGAGGGCGAAGGATCAAGCCACACCGATGCGGATGGCAATGAACTTGGGTGAGTCAGACTGAGTTAAACCGTGCATAAGATATACGGTTGTATCCTATTATTCTAATAATAACAGTTTCAAAATTTCACAAAAAAGGTAACCCATGATGGAATGAAAGTTGCGTCATGAATTAGTTTCAATTTTCATGTACGACATGACGTGAGACTAATTTTGGCATATATTCTGTCCTATTTATTGGTTGGCAGGACTTACGAAATAAGATTCAACGTGTCAAACTCATGATGTAACTCTTCTCACTGGTGTAATTTCACTCAATTTTCATGTTCACTTAAAATTTTATTCTACTTTCGCGTTAGCAGTGTTTTAGGCGGTCAACTGCTTACAACTGAAGAACCTTTGTTGTATTTACACCGTCTTTTTTCGATTTTAGGCTTAATTTAACACACTGCTGCTTTCATCAGCTCCAAGAATTCGCAAGCATTATCAAGATCGTTTCAACTATTCAGAGTTTGCTCTCATATTCTTTTAATGGATAATCCAATGATCATGGTGAACGTGCAGGATTACCGTTGAAGAAACCTGTTTTCCACCTTGTTTTCCGCAACTAAAGTGTCAGCGTAAGAAACCACCAACTGGGTCAGGAAGAAGTGGGACCTGCAAAGCGATAAACTTAATTATATTGGCATGAGCTGATAACCCAATGCAGGACCCATTCAAAGGCGGAGCTAAATAGAAAGTATAGATGTTGCATCTTTTCCCACACCAGTGGTAACTGAAAAGGCATTTGAATTTTTAGCTGTTTGTGGTTGTGGTCTTGTGTTTCTGTACCCACCAATATTTGCAGCTGTTTTCGTAGCATACCATTTTTTAATTCTCGAATCTTTTGACTGAAACTTCGACTTTGAAATAGATGAATGTCAGGGTGGCTGGTTGTTGAAATTCGTTTCATGTGCCCAAATATTGATGATTCTTCACCAGACGCAAAATAGCTGCGCGTCTTGGTGGATTTCAACCACAGACCTCTGACATTCTAGGCCATCGAATTGAAGTTGCAGAATGCCGTTCAAATAGCCTTTCGCGCAGGTCATGCTCGAGACCGCGGACCGTTATTTCAGACAGAATGTGTCGAAGATGAGGGCGACGCAGCTTAAGTTGAGAAAAATCAATTTACAGTGCTAGAAGCATTCATCCAGTGGAAGCCGACTTCATAATGAACACTATGTACGATATTTTCCTCAAGTTACCCTTTTAATCTTTCGGATTGAGTCGCGATATTTTTGTTTTTTTCCCTGAGGCTCAGTAAATACAGCAGATGTTCCTGTCAAACATTCATTTCATACAATTTCTTGAATTAAGTAGAAGGCATGTTCTATAACTGTAATTCGTTTCATTGTAAAACTGACGGTCATAAAAAAATCATGCCAATCAAGGTTTTTCATTTACATCGTAAATGCCATATAAGTTGATTTTTCCCATTTTTCATGACTAGGGGCCTGCTAGCCCAATTATCAAAATGCTTGATTTGAATTTTATGTTCTTCAAGAATTAGTTATTCACAATGTTATTTTAACTCATCTTACAAGTGCTGCTGTCCACTTTAAAGGAAAAGTACATCCAGAGCTGAATTAACACTGCATAATATTAATTGTAGTCAGTGATGATAACATCTATTTCCAAGCAAGCGGATCACACCCTCCTATATTAGAAATCTATGATAGATTTATTAGGCTTCATCTGCCATTTCGTGTGAAGGTAACATTAAATTAGAGTGGTGGCCGAATTGACCCCATCTTACCCTTGTTGTGTATTAGGGTGTAGGTCCTATTCTTGTTTATCATATCAAACCGAGAGACTAAGCTTGGAGTAGGAGACATGGCAGTGACCCTCCACCTCACAATCTTCCCATTAGAATGGGTAATACGAAATATACAGAATGAAGGTCTCATCGACTACAAAAATGGGAGATATGAAAACTTCTAGATCGCTTTTCCTGTTCACCGGAGATCGATGAACTGTTTTTGCATTCCAAAAATAATGTTTTGCATTTTTGAAAATCAATGATTTTTTCTTAGCCCATCATCAACATCAAACACCGCTACACATTCACAGGTAGATAACTCAATGAGTTGATGGATGATGTGGATTTGTTGATGTCAATTTCTATTGCCATGAGAAGATACCTAATTTATTTCAGAAAGTCGAATGGGTGACATGGAAGCTTTCGGTGTCTGCGTTTTAGTGATCACGGGTCGCACGAATCCACCACAATTATATTGACTACTATATTATTATTATCTAACCAGACAAAAGCAGTATATGACGCCTAGATTTTTGGTGTCAAGTCAAAGTGGTCTCCGTACAAACTGATCTGCAAAACTGGGCAATGGAAAGTCACAAAGTGAAATTTTATGTCAAACAATTTCAGTAATATCTAAAACCTAGGCTTCTGTCATTAATTATAGACGGAAACTCAAAATACTCAGGCCTATTTCGGCCTGTCTTTCTGACATCAACAGATGGAAACCTTGGCTTTATACATTGCTGCAAAGTGTTCTGTCACCTAAATTCCAGTTTGTGGCTTGCCCTTGCACAGCTTTGAGCCTTGTCAAAATTTAGCTTCAGGATCAATTTATCAGATTTCTCATTGACACCGTTACCTATTTGAAAGTGTCCCTTCCAAAGCAATTTCTCGATGGAGAGCTCTTGCCTTCTCACCGACTGCGTGTTAAAAAAGATAACTTCAATAAAGTCACTTCAGCTTTCAAAAATGCACGATTAAAATTTTTCTCATTCTGGGGGGGGGGGTGCTTGAACACGGTAGCCTCTCTCCTGAAGACGCTAGTGATGCGCCTTCATGCCAGTATGTTTTGAAAAGTTGATCTGTATCTTAGGAAAACGCACGCTCCGATCGCTTCCTCTATTCGCTTAGATGCGTTGATGTAGGCTGGAAACATTTTTGTTTAAAAGTTTTATTATCCTGGCTTTAGATCTTGAGAAACTAGGAAATTGTTTAGTTAGGCTTAAAAGCAAATATAAACTGAACTGGTTGTGGTTAAATTCAGCTGTTAGAGTTCTGCTGATATTTGAATAATAATTCACAGATACAAAAAGTAAGACTAAATGTGGCCATGTTACCCCATCGATGGGGATGACATGGCAGTTTTTGAACCTTTTTTGAGATTCAAATAAGAATGTCAAGAACTCCTCTTCCAGACTTCTGTGCACCGTAAAAAAGTTAGGGATTACGCTGAATAATAAGGGTGAAGCATTGTTTTTCAATATTTGGATGATTGTCAATAATTTGGCCATGTCACCCTATTCTCCCCTAAAACCTATATTGTGATGCATGAAGATTGTGCCATAGGTAAATTTGAATGAAAGCAAAGTCCTTTAATAAAATTATCTCCTCCGTCGCTGACGTTATAGATAAGTTTGAATGGTATTGTAACGGTTATTTTTTTGTCTAGCCACAACATGTATCGTCCAAACCCATACTCCCGGGGGAAATAGCGACAGCGTCATTTCGTTGGAAGTTGCAGTATATTTCTGATTTTCTTTTCAGGAAACTCTTTGTCGGAGGTCTTGCTCAAGAAACCGATAACGGTAAGTCACTGGTCTCAATATAGGCAATATGCACATGAACAATAAGCAAGCTATTAGCTATATCATAGTAGGTCATCATTGATGACTGTCTTCAAAATGACGGGACAATTTGTCAGAAGAATAACGTTGCACTTGATTAGATTGAATTTGAAAATGATGAGGATGTAGTTTGATATATCATGCCCTCATGACATAGATCTATAAAGAGGATGTTTGATGCACGAGTTCGTGTCACAGAAATGCTGACCAAGTTAGATTTTTAGCTGTTATCATGCACCTGTTGTCTTACGGTGGAGATGCAGGTTGGAACGACTAAATTGGAATCGATTCCAACAATTGTCTAACAACTGTATTTGCCTTGACCTCTCTCTTGAATCGTGTGAGAATTAGATCGTGTATGTTTCACTGGAAGTGAACTAGCAAAATTTGGTTGTTATTCAGTGAGAGTGAATAGTTACTATTGAACAGGGTGTCCACTGTACGTGAAATTCACGTATGTACGTGAATTTTGGGAAAATGCGAAGGTGTACGTGAATTTCAGCTCAGTTGCGCAGATAGTGGTATTTACTGCTATTTACTCCTACTTAATATCTACTGATTCTTGTTACATGTGCTAATTTTTTTTTCTTCCGTTGCACCAACTCTGACTTGGTTCTACAAAAAAGTATGTTACAAGAAAGAAAGTCATAAACATGTAGATATCAGACCTGCCAAGTGTCCCGGATTTTCCGGGACAGTCCCGGATTTTGGAGCTGTCCCGGATGTCCCGGAAAAGTTAAAATGCTGTTCCGGATTTTGAATTTATTAACCTAAGATGAATTCTAGATTGTTTAAGAACGCATATTTCAAACATTTGCGCTGCGCGCGCAATCCTTTGATAAGGAAACATGCATAATGATGAAGTTTGTGGATTTCTTAGTGACATTGTCTTTTCACGCTGATGTCTTTTATTAATCATAATGTAGCCCGGATGTATTTCCTTCTATTGAGTTTAAAAAGGTAGTAAGTGTTTTCCGAATTTGCATTCCAGTTTTTGCGACGAATACTGTTAACAAGGTGGGATGTATCTTATGATCTTGCTTTCAACTGATCTTTCTGTTGAATAGACTTGAGACCATACTGTTGACTTGTAAACGTCAATTATGCATAATCATTAATTATTATAAAAATAATGCATTTATGAAAAAAATCAAAAATTTCCTATAAACATTACATACTTGCAATATTTGTCAATATTTATCAATACATCAATATTTTTGACTGACAGGATGAGTGAGTCATGAATCAGCACACACTGCGATCGTAGCAATTGAATGGAGATGACTTTACTTAATGACACCGTTTCTATAAAAAATAATGGAAATTAAGGATTGAAATTAGGATGCGTCCTATACGCAGGCACACAGTCCTTCCATCGCTTTTGGGGTCAAATATCCACTGCGTCCTATACATGGTATCGTCCTATACGCGGGTAGTTACGGTAATAAAATTTGTCCCGGATTTTCATGTTTCAAGGTTGGCAGGTCTGAGATATGTTCATGTAATGTAGCCGCTACTGACAACGGGTCTGGGTTCAGACAATGAAAATTTGTGAAATTCTGGTAAGCAGCGTCTTGACATCTTGTGTCCTGAATTATTTTGTGCTTTTTGTAATAGATGTATACATGTGTATTGTGCAGTCATATACTAGGGCTTTTTGTCTCTATAAGGCCCATATATAGATGTACATGCATATGTGGCTACGCAAAACTGTCAATGCTTGGCCAAGGCCAGCAAACGATTGGGTCGGTTGACTCAAACGTTCACTCTATGACGTATTGATTGTATTACTTACAGATAGAAATGCATGCGTGGTGAAAAATGGTGAGACTGTCGTTCCAGCTTGTTGTCATTTGCAGATTTTGACACTGGTAGAGAATGTATGGATGGCTTCAGTCATTTAATTGACTTGGAGCATGTTTTGGCTCAGTCTGATGGAGTTGTCGTACGATATATCACCATGAACTATAAACATCAAAACATGACGACCTGCAGAGCATAAAATAAGTCACCGCTCTCAGATGGATGTTTTGGTTCGATTCTGGAAGAAAGAAAATCAACAAGCATAACAAGGTATCTAAGTTCCGAATTTTTAGATCACACGTCAGCCTCAAACTTGCTTGATGCTTTATGGCGAGTTTTAGAACCTTTGGGACTCAAGAAATTGACATCTGTGTCCATGGATGGGCCAAATGTTAATTGGTCACTTTTGCGAATGCTCAGTAGTCGTAGAAAAGTTTAGGTCTTTCCTGCTTTGTTGAAATTAGGCTCGTGTGGCCTGCACATTGTTCATGGAGCATCTTCATTAGGTCATACAAAATGTGGTTAGAAAATTGACGAAATTCTGTCCTGTCATATTGTTTTGAAAATTCGCCTCTTAGACGAGCACAATTTATCGAAATCACTGGGCCCTAACAGTTCCCGAAAAAGTTTTGCCGAATCAGGTGGTGTGAAAATCTTGACGTTGCAAAACGTTTAATTAAACTGATCCCTTCATTGATTAAATATTGCTCCGAAGTCCATCCGAAAAAGGAAAGCTATTGAATTGAATGAGGCAAGGGAGAAGGGGAAGGAAGCGGAAATTTCATACTTATGTGCACAACGGAAGCGCCGACTATTAGAATACTCTTAGATTGATTAGTTTTTTTTGCTATGGTGGACTCAGTCTATTGTTTCTATCCTGATGTTTTTAAAAGAAATAAAAAGTTATCTCCTTGAATATGCACACTAATATTCTTAGTTTTAATCTGCTTCTAGAAATCTAAAAACACAAACCCTGTTATTATTGCCCTCGATTTTTATAGCCGTGAATTATGTTGTATTTAGAGATTATTGAGTGACCAAAAATACCATTTATTTGTGAAATGATGGCTTCAAAACAGCATCGAATGACGAATGCACTTATATTATTATGTGTGCAGTGTGTATGCAAGATAGTTCTGAAGAACTATCTTTCTACTGTAAAGATCTCATTACTGCATTTCTTTGAGCAGTTGCTGCGGGTAGTGTTTTTGAATGATTTTGACTCAACCAACTATCGCTTGCCGGGCAAGTAGGCTTAAAATAGTGGTACGTGAATTTTTTGTCATGTGCGTGAATAGTACGTGAAATGTACGTGAATTTTTTTTCTCAGATAGGGTGGACACCCTGATTGCATGATATCCGCGAACACCAGAATTATTTGAGTTTTGGTATATTAAAAGTGAAGCAACATCATGAGTTAAACTAGTACTAATTGTTCTGTCATTTGCTTGAATGGTCTTCTAATATTGTGTTATTTATAGGTTCCATCTTCTGGACTCTGGAATATGTTCCTGATTCGTATGCGTAATTAATCTCAATCGTCATGTACTAATTTAGCACTAGATAGTAAAATATTGCTGAATAATTTTGAATTGATAAGTTATTAATCGTATAAACCAAACAAGTTTAAGAATTGCGCTTTTACTAAAATCTACAAGCCAATTCGGTCAGACAGCGTTGGGAGATCAAGCACGCTCCTAGCGGTCTGAGTTATTTTGTATGCATATTTGAAGTATTTTGCGCCTCTGGAGTAGCGTGAAATCTACAAGAGGACACCTAATTTCTCTTTCATTTATTTGCTTTATTGTCGACTGGGTATCATGTTGCCCATTCCTTAGTGCATTAAGCTTTACAAAATATCCAATGTGACAAAATGTTTTGTGTGAATATCATAATGAATATAGTATTAATGTCTTCCTGTAATTATTTTGCTTTCTCTTTAGATCAGCTGAGAGGATATTTCAGTCGATATGGTGAGATTGAAGAGGCTGTTGTCATGATGGACAATCGAACTCTTCGTTCTCGAGGTTTTGGCTACGTGAAGTACAAGAATCATGATTCAGTCAAGTATGCATTGAGTCAAGTTAAACATGTTATTACTGGCAAAGAGGTAGATGCCAAGTTTTGCAATGTCAATATGAAAGGAAGGGTAAGGCATCAAAGTTAGTGATAGATTAACTCAAATTAAGAATCGATATCATTTTTCAGAATCGGCGAAGTTTAAAGGTATTTCTTGGTGGAATTGCTCCTGAAACATCTGAAGAGGACATTCGCAAGGCAATGTCAGAGCATGGAACAGTGAGTATAAATTGTTAGGTAGCCATAATAGTAGGCGGATGTTGTTGACCATTCCATTTTAAGCATTGCAAACAATATGACTTACAGATGCTAATGAGCTTTTTAGGTAGGACTACTCGACATCGAAAAAATGATTGGATCATTTAGTCCGGCAGCCAGAGCGAGTTTCTGCAGGGAACGAGGCCGAAAGTGAGACTTTCACAGAATGATGTGCACCCTATGCCTACTACGAATCGACACGTCTGCCGAGTTCTAGTGAGTTCCTCTTCTTGTCAGACAGAATCAAAGAAAAACACATGTAAATCCAATGGGACGCAGATTGCAGTTTTTGGCTAAAACGAAAGTTTGTATGTTTTCTCTGATTAAACGAAAAGTACCAAGCCCAGAGTCATAATTTTTGGCATGAAATGTCTTCAGGTCATCTCCTTTCAGTTTCATGCTCCACTGTCTATAAAGCTAATCACATTTAGATTTGGCGAGCCTCTTACTGTCGGTAAACATAGACGTTTTGAGCAACTTTATCCACATTCAACCAAATTCTCACATACATTGCCGATCAGATGCATGATAATAGCACATGCACATCATAGGAAATGACCTGAAGACATTTCATGCCAAAAATTATGATTCTGGGCTTGGTACTTTTCGTTTAATCAGAGAAAACATACAAAATTTCGTTTTAGTCAAAAAATGCAATCTGCATCCCATTGGATTTACATGTGTTTTTCTTTGATCCTGTCGAACAAGAAGAGGAACTCACTAGAACTCGGCAGACGTGTCGATTCGTAGTAGGCATAGGGTGCACATCATTCTGTGAAAGTCTCACTTTCGGCCTCGTTCCCTGCAGAAACTCGCTCTGGCTGCCGGACTAATTGTTTAACTTTCCATGGTGATAAAAACGTAACGTTTCTTAAAATCAACTTTGAGATTGAGGGTTAAAGCTTTGTTTTAGAGGAAAGATGGAAATCATAATTGTTTACGTGGTCTCGCGTAACAATGAAACGTTTCTGAACTGAAAGTACGCTGATTATTGCAGTTATTATGAATTATTGCTTAAAATCGTGATCGAATTACATGTGAACCAATGAATTGACAATTTGAAATAGTAGATATTTGCAATTTCAGTGTTCAGCAATAGTTTTTTGCAGTGCTCGCTACTTAATGTTGACAATTCTGCGGATGAAAGTTCGGTACAATTTCGAAATAACAAAGATTATTGTAGAACAAAGATGCGAAGGGATAAATTGTTACGTGATGCATTTATATTTCGAGCCTCCGTCTGAAAAATTAGTATTAGATGAACATTAGCTATCGCTTGCTAAGTAAATTTGTTTATTTGCAGGTGACGGATGTTACCCTGATGATGGATCAATCCAAGCATCGGCATAGAGGTTTGCAAATTCTATTCTACTTCCTTGATTTCATATTGGGTTTCGTGGTCTTCCGTCATGTAATATTAGGCCAGTTCACTACATTTTTTTGATAATTCGACTGATGTGCGTTATTTTCAGGAGGCAATCGGGATGTAGTTGATTTATGCACTTAAAAAACATGTAAATCCTCATCTTGTACTTCATTAATGGCATGAGTAATCGGATTGATGGGAAAAATTACTGCTTATATATATTTTTCATTTGAGGAGTGCCATGTGTGTACTGTATACCGAGTCACATATAAAGTAAATGCGGACCATGAACTGCTTTCTTCTGCGCGTTAGCAGTCCAAAAGTATGTTAGATAAATCTAGTATTATAAGTTTCGAGGTTAATTTGAAATTCGCTAAAGAACATGTCCGCAAGCATTGTGTTCATTTTTTAATTGATTCAATTTTCAATCGTATCATTCGTATGACCTCATTTTTCAGTTAATTGCAGGAAAATGCGCTTTTAGTTGAGGAAGTAAGCTGTGTCAATAACCCAAGACCATGCTCATGTACATGTACTAATTCGATTCTTTTATTTTGTAGCTTATACACGTACTCAGCAGTGAAGAGTAGCTCGTTTGTAATGGAAAATCAATTTTAACTCATACAATTTAACAGTATAGTACGGGGTAAACCAGTACTCAATAATCGTATTCAAAGATACATTGGATGATACATATCAGATGAATTATGTACATCTATAGCTGTATGCTTCAAGTTCCACATCGTACGTACAATGTCGTTGATACAGTACGCAAAATTATGGTGTAATCTACAAACCTACTTAGTACATCATCCAGTACAAACGTGACATGAATATAACCCGCACTTATGTGCGGTTACCAGTATTACAAAATAGTGTATGTTGCTGACGTCCATCCTATGATGGTCATATACTTGTAAGCCTGTTTGTACAGTTGCATAATGGAACTTATAAAATCAAATGAGAAACGAATCACAACTACTCTTTGCTGTGACCTCAACTTATGGAATCATCGCCAAAAGAGTTCGACATTCTTCAATCGTCTTATGAAATTGCAACTCCTGTCTCTTTCGTATAGGATTCGCGTATGTTGGATTCAATGCAGAAAATTCCGTCAAAGACCTCATCTCTGTGCGCTATGTCGATATTGGAAGCAAACAGGTGTACTATCAGTCATACTCGTATTACTTAAATGATGAAAGATGAATGTCTTCTGTTGCATTTTAATACTATATGATTTCATAATAATTGGTAAATGCCATTGTATAATTATTAACGTACCAGTATATAAGATTGTTTTAATTATTCATTTAGTGATAGTAGTGATACTATATCGTTCATTTCGTTATAATGGATTTCTTTCATTCGTATGTATACTCGATGACGCAGATAGCTGTAAGTTGAATCTAAATGAAATCGGACATGAGGATGCTCCGATACTTCTTTTTGCACTGATCAGAAACTGACGAATTTTAGAGCTATAGACGGATGAAACTGACTTAATCTTTCAACATAGCAGGCCCCCTGTGCATAGAAGCAACCAGAAAAGCGGGAAAATGCCTCCGCCTCTTGCAAACTTTCTCAGCGAAAATAAAGGTGGAAACCTAGGTATGCGCTGTCGGATGAGCAACTGTAAAGCATTTCGACATGCATTTGTATTTGTTTGAAATATCAAGAAGAGTTGATGGCCTGCTGCTTCTGTGTAAGCTGCACCGCTGCATGCTACAGACCTCACGATGGCGCCATCATTTTTGCTTAGTCAATCCATTCATAGATGTGGTCGCTTAAGTGACATAATTTGATGTGTCTGTACTATATTCTAATTTAGTGAGGGCGCACTGTTGAATTGTGCAGTGCAATACTTATAATATAAATTTGAATAGAATGATGCTATAAGATCATGTTTGCAAATTTCTCGAGGGTTCTTTTATTTATCACTAGGGCAGTTTTTTTGGACCTATAAAAAGCAAATTTTGACCTTGAAAACGAGAAAATTTGACAAATTTTGACCTCAAAGAAAACGGGAATTTTCCAATCTAGAATCATATTCCATTACAGTTTATTGTAGTACATACACAAATAGTTGCATACATTTTCAGGCAAGAAAGGTCTGTCCTTGCGCAAAAGCTTACCCAGCATAGAAAAGGATCGTTCAACTGCAGCAGAAGTTGGCTGACAGCACCGAAGTTCAGCGTACACGGCTGGAGACACGTTCACTTGTTTTGATTTGATAATGTTGTCAACGTCACAGTTCTTGATCATGCGTTTTTTATGTAAGCACCGATGCCCACACAGTCCTACTTCAAGTTTAGTGTCGCTATATCGTCGTGGGCTTCTTTGAGAGTGTATTTCGAGCTCTCCATTTTCTCGATCAGTTTCGGAAGTTCCTGGTAGTCGCGCTGAATCTTCACGAGGGACTGTGCGACTGTGGCATCATTGACAGCAGCTTTAGCACGACTAACAAGGATGTCCGTTCCTTCGAAAGAATTGACGATTTCACGTACCTCAATTTGTGTCATTCTTTTAGCTAAAATCCTGCAGTCATAAATTTTGACTTTTTTTACCGAACCCATATTTTTGACAAAATTTTGACTTTTTTTGACAAGTAAAAAAAAACTGCCCTATTTATCACATAATGTAGCTTTACAGCATATTATTTTTTGTAAAAAAGTAAAGCTCAATGAACACATTTTTTGCTGATGAATAATCATAGATGGACCGTTTAATTAAATGCTGACAGGGGTTTTGATGAGATAGTTGTAGTTTATGTCAGGACTGTTTCCTCGATTGATTTGATGTAATGTATTCTTTCACAGGTTGAGGTGAAAGCAATGGAACCACCACGCTTCCGACCTCGAGAAGGTCAGTTCGGAATGGGTCCACCACAGATGGGAGGAATGCCTCCACCACCGGGCATGGGACGCGGTGCAGGGCGAGGCCACCGCATACCTGGCCCTCCTCCTCCTGGTGCTATGGGTCCACCAGGGCCAATGGGCGATTGGAACGGCCCACCACAAGGTTGGTAAAATGTTAATATGACTGCTAGTCTCAAATAATTATGATTTGATGCTGTTAAAGGAGCACCGTGGTCACAAAACCAAACATGGAATGGAGGTCCTGGTCCTTGGCAAAGTCAAGGTCCTCCACCGCCTCAATGGTGGTCTGCGAATAGTCCCTCAGGGGCTGGTGGCCCTCCTGGAGGAAATCAAGGCGGGTGGGACCAACACAATTGGAATGCCGGTCCTCAGTGGAATGCAGGCCCTCCTCCACCTCCAGCCGGTGGTGGTCAAGGTGGTTGGGATCAGAGCGCGGGACACTGGGGTCACCAAGGTCAAAATTCAGGTCCGCCACCTCAGGCTGGAGGTCCGCCACCTGTCGGACAATGGAATGGGCCTCCTACTGGTGGATGGGACCAACAAGGTGGTGGAATGTCCGGAGGTTGGGGAACAGCTGGAGGACCACCTGGTCCTCATGCAGGTCGCGGTGGACCTCCCGGTGGCCCACCTGGACAACAAGGTAAGTCGCTAGAATTTTCCAAGTAATATTGTAAACATATTATATCCCAGTATTATCTGTTCGCTTTCTACAATTTCACTATCAGTTACGTTTATTTGTAAATTTCTTCACAACTCATGTGATGCTTTGTTGAGATTGTCACATGAAACTGAACGGTATTAGCCCGACTGGTTACCATCAACAATTCTATATTTAATAAAATAGACAAAATTGGCTTGAATTTAAGCGTGAGGATGAAATCGTTATGCTGCTCACGAATTGGTTTTTTTGCCACTAGCATCCAAAGTCATAGTTTATGTTTACTAAAATTACATTTCTTGATTTCGTCATAGCTGACTAAGTAAATAAATCGACTCGAATAAGTAAAAAGCATGCTTGCAGTTTTAGATGTTCTAAGCTGAATCATGAATTGACTCAATTCATACGGAGATCATGATGTGATATGTTTGGTATGCAACGCGATGACAATGAGATTGCAAGGTGGTTTTCGTATCTTCCAGTATCAAAAGCTTTATGCACTGATGTACAACTTCAAGTATTTCTCTTCGATTATTGATTTCAGATTTTTATGATGTTTTTGCAAAATGATGGTTTCGGATATACGTACTTGTGCTTCCTTTGAGGAGGGCTGGTTATACGTAGTGTGATCCAAAATGTCTCGGACTAGCCTAGTTGAAGCTATTCCCTGATAACGAATACTGTTCCAGCTGTTTATTCGGGTCTCTATGGCACAAGAAATATGGTTGCAGAAACATATTTACTTCGTTTTGTATTCTTTATATTTTTACTGATTTACTATCGAATTCGAGTTACTCAAATTTTAGGATTTTTCTAAGTTTATCTGTTTATCCAACTGCCTATCATTATTCAGTTTATCCAACTTTCTAAGTTAAATTGATTTCGCCTACACATTTAAAGGGCATTTGTTTATGACGTCTTGCATTCTTCATCTGTCACGTGATTAAGCGATGATAGATGCCATGTGATTCACATTCAGCAAGAACTCAATCGCTTGTTCATCGATTGTGCAGTCATCAACCGTTTCTGCTGTCGAATACCGAAGTGCAGTACGATTTCTCATGATCCGGGAATTCTCTAGTAGTGACATTTTGAATAAATTGAAACTCGCTTGTGGTATTAATGCACCATCACGAACAACGGTGTAGTTCTGGATCATCGAATTCAAAAGAGGGAGACAGTTTGTAGAGCAGGATTACTCAGATGTTGGTAGGCCACAAGAGATATCGGATTATAATTAAGGAATGTGATGAATCGATATTGACACGCAGGAGAATAACCGCATGTGAATCATCAATCAACTACGGATCAGTTATTGCTCTTGTTATGGCATGGTTAAAGATATTGGGTATCGAAAATTGTCCTCCCGTTTTGTGCTGAAGTTTCTCTCGCCCGAAGTGATAGAAAACAGTTCAAGCGGCACAGTCGAATTTGGATCTGTACGAAAGTTACGGGCGCAGTTATTGTGCAATATTCTAACAGAAGATGAAACTCGTTTATCTTTGTATCTACCACACAGTACACGAGAATCTGCAGTGGCGGAAACCGAGCGAGTCGGCACCATTGAAGATGCGATCTGGAACGTCGCATCGTCGATCATTGATGCTGACCGTAGTTGACATTGCTGACAGAACTATTCGAATTCGGTGAGTACTACTCGCACCTGTTGTCTGATGTCAGGAAGAAGATTGGAAAACCACGAAACAATCCTTTATTTCTGCTACAGGACAATGCTCCGATACACACCAGTCACGAAACGACCAATGCAATAGCAAAGGACGGATTCCATCTTTTAGATCACCCTCCAGGGATGAAAATTTTCCGGATTTTTGAGTGAAATTTTGATGGGTCACGAGATTCGTAAAAATATCACAAAAAAGTTGAAGGGGGTAGGGGGTGTGGGTATTGTTGAACAACGGGTAGACGTTCTAATACATTAATTTCCAAACGTATCAGATTCTTAGCAACAGGAACTTATCCATCTTAAGAAGCGAAATCAGTAGCAGATGAATTGTTTGTTTGGGATATTGGAATGGTATTTGCGTGTCTCCTCTGACATTCGGCACCCAATCACAAACCTGAACTATAAGTCTTTGTAATTGCAAACTTTTGTGTCAAAGCAAATTCGGGATATGCAAGTCCTATACAACAGATGCGTATCATGGAATATGTCCAAAAAATAGGTACCATGCAACTGATGGTGGTTTCTAACATTGGTTGCTGTATTGCTCTTCTGTTTTATTGCAGGTGATATCTCATTTCTCTTATTCATAACTTTTCGCAGTCTCAAAAACCATAACGCTGTCTAGACAAGACAATGCGCAGTCAAGAAATTGGCGGATGGAGCTTTTTATTTTCAATTAATTTTGTTGGGAGTAGGAGTCTGAAAAAACAAAACAAGCGAAAATATGCATATTTCTCGGCATTTTGCTGCTTTTCTCTAGATAGCCTTAAATCGCAAGTATTGCAATGATCATGACCATTCGAAAAACTGTTTACTGCTTTTTTGTTTGTTTAGAACACCATTAATAGGAGAGCTGTGGTCTATCATTGACCATTGGTAAAGATGTTCGAAGTAAAAGATTAAAATAATTGCTGCGATGCCAGTCTATTGATTTATATATAATTGATTGCTGAAGTGTTATGTACCAAAAAATATTTTAAGTTATAGAACTATTAATATTTAATTATGCTTCGAAGGCACGATGATCGATTCGTTACACGTTATATCTGAATACCAGTCATTCCGATAACTGCGAATTCTTGTCCCTGTTAACTCAAGTATGATTCGCTTATCAGTGTGTATCTGACTTCTTTAAGGTGGAGGTGGCAAGATGACAACCCGCTCAGGCCATGTGTCCAACTCGAGTATGTATGTTCGTTATTTTGTTGA
Source organism: Prostheceraeus crozeri (assembly GCA_907163375.1). NCBI lineage: Eukaryota > Metazoa > Platyhelminthes > Polycladida > Euryleptidae > Prostheceraeus > Prostheceraeus crozeri. The sequence continues at coordinate 182,242 of CAJQUW010003655.1, read as the reverse complement.
GTTTCTTTTACATTATTTACCTCTTGCATTTGTGACCTGTTGTTGGTGTTACAGGGAGCAACAAAAGGGTCACTCAGACTGGTGTCTGTCATTTCGCGCAATGCAGTATATTCTGTATGCGGTTTGAGTAATTTCGATCGTCCGTATTAGCCTAAGGGCATCAGTTTCAATACCAGTTTTACAAAAGAATAGTAAATGAAGGATAAGCTTGTCCTTTTTCAGGATACTTATTTCTAGGGCAACATAGGTTAATAAGGTCAAATTTTTGAGCTTATATTCTGGGAAACATCGACTTTTGTTTATCAGATTATGTTTCTTAATGAATGATTGATGTAATTCGCTGAACGTAAATATTTTGCCCCTATTATCTGACTCCGCGCCATATTAGAGTTGTAAGTCCGGACTTGTGAGAAAGATAGGGGACTGAGCCGGCGTCCGGGACAGGAATGATGTAGCGACTGTGTTTTTGTAAAATGAATTGCGTAATCGCTTTAACCAGGAAAATAAAAACCACTACGGTTGTCCGACGTTTCGAATATCTTTTACGAGGACGAATTACACAATGGCTAACACCGCCTTATATATCGAACTTGGAACAAGTCAAAAATTTGAAAAAAGTTACAAATTATACAGAAGTGTGAAGATTATAGTGAAAATGCATAGAAGTCAAAATTATGTTGGGAAATCATGGATAGAAAAAATGTTCAGACAAGATATCTGATGCTGGCTACATCATGCAATGAAAATAGAAATCTTATGGGAATTTTGATACTAGTAGGGATAAATGCAATAAAGAATGTACGAGTACATGTACTGTATTGTCATCACAAATGCATGAGAATCCTGATTATTGTCAATGTTATAGGTTCATTATCTTGATCCCCTCACAACCATTCATGAGATTGTTCGAGATTTTCATGAAACGGGCCTCTGCTGACAGTCGGGCATTTTTGTTCTTGATTGTTTTCAATATTTTCCATTTAAAATTTGTTGGCTTGACCTCCTTGTGTTCATCCACAAAATGTCTTTTTACATGCGAATCACTAGATGTACAGTGTTCTAATATTCTTGTTCGTAATATCCTTTTTGTCTGTCCAATGTATTCTTTATTGCATATGTTACAAGAGATCTTGTACACTGCATTCTTTATTTGACATAGATTCGGAAAACAACCTGTTTGACAGGTCTTGCAACTATTCTGGCAGTTTCTTGGGTTTCTTCTGTTGAATTGTCTAGAGAGAGGTCTGTTGGATTGAAAAATTATTCTTATTTTACCGAGCATGCTTAAAAAATGTAGCGACTGACCGGGATCCCGATTTTGTGGATGAAAATGGGTTATTTTTAATCGATATGTTATATTTCTTATACACGTAGACATAAAGTATCAGTAGATTTTGTTTTTATTGGCCCAAATTGAGTGAAAGCCTGGTTTCTGTCCTTTGTGAGTCACAATCTTGCATATGCATTCATCTGCAAATTTAATCTTTTAGCTTGTAGGTGACTGACTATTGATCATTAGTAATTAGAATCAGAATGCCATTTGTAGTATGTAAAGTTAAACAAGCATGATATGTTTTGATGATTATCATGAATAAATAAGCTATACCATATATGGGGCGCAGTTAATCGTGCGACGGGATCAACCGCGTGATTGCTGAATAGACAACAATCTCAATGATTTTAGGACTCTCCCGGTCAGCGCGTAAATTTGCGCCCCGGTATATTTCGCATTCGCGTAAATGCGTTAATTGAGAGCCGTGGGCGTGAATTCACCATTCAAAGGGGGCATAAATCAATCTATTTTGAAGCATTTTTTTCAATTGTAAATGAATGTCAAACATGTTATCATGAAAATAGATCAATTGCGTAAATAAACATAAAAGAATATAATGATGGTTTCTTCCACAAAGTCTGGCACCATCAGTAGCAAAATTAAAGCATTTCTATGCGGTGTTGATATTCAAAGCCGTCATGCAAGAAAAATATTTTCAGAAGGAGAGCATTTGCAAGATCAGTATTTGTTTCCTGTGACATAATTTTAAGTTACTGTTGACGCATTTTTACTCTCGCATCGGCGATACCAATTTTCCCATTTTAATGAAATAAGTCTAATTCTAATATTTCAAATTTATGCATTCAAACCTCGATTTTCCGGTTATATCTGAGATCCAATAGGGCTCCCTGGCTCACATACAGTTATGGCCAATGATTTCCGACCACTAGTGATACGGCCATTGATTTCCGACCACTATTATTTTCATTCTGACAACCTTATTTTATTTCTACAAACATACGTTATATTAGTTATAATTGGTTGATTTACCTATCAGGCACCAGCCAACCACCATTGAGTATGTATAAATCGGTGGAATTCTCAGAATTACACGAATTCCAAGAATTGTTTGCCAAAGTTAATTTGTGCGTCTCATTGTAATTATGCCTACAAGTCCTGCTGCTCGCGCTAATATCAAACTTTTATTTGATGATGGATGGAGTGAACGTCAGATCGCAGTAAGATTAAATTTGTCAAAGACAACAGTCCATGATATTATCCAAGTTATCAAGCAGACTGGATCCACAGTTCCCAGAAAACAACCAGGCAAAACAAGAATCACCAGCCGTCAAACTGATAACATGATTCGCCGTGCTGCTGTGAGGAATCCATCTATATCCAGTTCTGAAATCAGAGCGCAATTACCTGAAAATGTGGTAGTCAGCACTCGAACCATCAGACGGCGCCTCCTTATCGATGCAGGTCTTCGCTCTTACCGTCCAGCTGTAAAACCTCGACTATCTCGAAAGAATATCAAAGATCGCCTTATCTTCTGCAGAACTCACAAAGACTGGACAGTTGACCAATGGCGGAGAGTACTCTTCAGCGACGAAACACAAATAAAGCAGTTTCAACCACACAGGGCCTTGGTTCGACGTCCTTCAAATCAGCGTTTCAATCCAAGGTTTACTGTACCAGCGGTGAAAAAATGCCCGTCAATCATGATATGGGGTTCGATATCTGGATTTGGTCGCGGAGGTATTTACTTTGTACAGCAAGGGAAGACGGTCAATTCGGCTGAATATTTGAAAATCATTGCAGAAAAGGTGCCACTGTGGATGGAACTTCATAGTTGCGATGTGTTCCAACATGACGGTGCACCATGCCACCAGTCCCGTGCCGTAAAATCTTGGCTTCATTGTAATAATATTGAAGTACTCAGCCCGTGGCCAGGATCGTCACCAGACTTAAACCCGATAGAAAATTGTTGGGAAAAGCTGAAGTTAGAAGTGTCGAAATCCAATCCATCCTCACTGATAGAACTCAAAGGTGCTATTCTTCATGCCTGGACCCATGAAATAACTCCTGAGTATTGCCAATCTCTTGTAGATTCAATGCCACGTCGAATCAACGCTGTTCTGGCGGCTCATGGTACTGCTACTAAATATTAATTGTTTTATGAAACATTGAGATTTTGCAATTTAATTGACCAAAGACATTTAAATGTAAGTTCAATTGTTCCCATGTGTTAATTACACATGTTTTTGTTTATAACTTAAATACTACTTGTTAACTAATACTCTGAACTCGTTTTATCTTAGAAATATATGGGTGGTCGGAAATCATTGGCCATAACTGTAGTTGGTCAAAAATTATCCCAATCTGTTGAAATTCGAAATGCCTTGATAAAATAAGATTGGTTATTACTTAGCAAATAAGCTAAAAGGCTTTAATGTAGTGCTGGTATTGAAAGGTTGCCGTTGAGAAATCTCTCTTCAGACTGCTGCTTGCAATGTACAAGTTTTCAACAATAATGATTTCTCGGAATATTCTCTCGGCACATTGGCCAAAACAGGGTCACCAAATTGTTTTCGGCAATTTCAACAATGCCCAAGCGGTCAACGCTAAAAATACGAAAGTTGCTTTTTTGCTTTGTTTTACAAAGATATTGAACGTGGCTAACACGAAGTTATGTAGGGAACGAGGTTGCACTTGACTGCTGTAAATTTACATGTCTGCCGGATCAGATCGCCTATCTGTCATGAAATGGAACACGATAAGCACGGTTTTAAAAGTGCATATTGAGGAATTTCCAACCATCAAACAATATTTTGAAAGTCTAACTATTCAAACTCAATCAAATCATTCAAGTACAAACGCAGCACTTGATTTCTTAAATTCAGTTGGAATTGTTCTACAAAATTTTTGCTCCTAGCTACGAGCAATGAATGAAGCTAGGGGTTACTCCATGGAAAAGTATTTGAATATTCTATTTTCAATGTACTATTCAAAAATCATGAGGGAGCCTTGAACCTCGAGGACGGTGCCTTAATCCTCATGAGGGCATTTTTGAGAGAAGGGAATGTCTCCCTCTTAAGCTAATTTTTTACCATTTGAAAAAGATTTTCAGGAAAAGAGGGAAACTGAAAAAGTGGGGTAATGAAGGAATTGCTTTAAGAGACTGAATAATCGCATCACTGTTTCAATGAAAATGTTGATGAGTCATTAAACTTGAGTGTCTTTACTAGTCAATGAAGAGATATTCTGAATAAATGACATGTAGATGCTTGACTTACTTTGACAAATTTCTTTTTGGCGCCCATTGAACAGCAATCACATCCCCGAAATCAAAGTATGCGCAACTTTCGGTCCACTTAAGGTGTCTGCATTGAACTCAAACCACGACATGTTGATGCTTTCTATTGTGTAGATCATATTCAAGAAATATCTCATTGACTTCAATCTGCATTCAACAGAGTCGTGTATATATGTCGTTATTTCTTCATTGGAAGTTCAGTATAATAATATAATAACGTTATAACGTACATGGTCCGAGAGCATTGGATAGAAAATGTAAGAACGCTAGCACCCGGTGCAAACGTTTTGGTGGATGTCATTTGTGCTTCTTGTGGTTCACTTAAAACCTTTTGCTCAAGATTTTTTGACCCAGTTTATTTGAAAATCGTTTTTCAGTTAATATTGATAGTAATATAACGTTCAGTTGAAAATCATTATGGGAGTAATATGGGGTAATTAATTACTCCTCTCCGTCTGTGACGTCGCTAAAAACTATTCAAAAAAGGTCTTTTAAATACAACGAATCTTATCGCATTGGTTTTAAAGCTGGAGTTCAATTCCCTTGAATAGCCAATGCAATCGAATCGAACAGTTCTGGTATGAATCTCGGTCACATGACGGAAACCAGCGTCGTTCGTTGTAATAAACGTATCGGCTCAAGTCAGCCATCCTCTCATTTCTCCATATCAATTGTCAAGTCGGAAATGTTTCATTGCGATATGTAGTCAGCAAGAGATACAAGGAAACTCATGATGACTGAATGCTAACATTGAGTTTCGATTACGAATGAACTCCAAACCGAAAAAGCATTCCACTATTAGAACACACTAACTGTATTAAAATCGCCTTAGAAAGGACAAGGACTTAGTAAACATTGTGTTACTTAGTGTTACATTATTTGATGACCACTGTATCAAGTGCATATTCTTGATAGTCATCATCAACGAATTCATCTATTTTACGATCAACGATAATTTATATTTTAATCCATTGCATTTTTACGAAACATGATTCATAGATAAGAATATGCTAGTGAATTTGTCGCGTAACTTGTACTAATTCCTAGTGGACGTAAATTTGATGAAGATCTCTGGCCGGGCACTGTTTTAACAAAATAATTTTTTAATTCCTTTTTCTCACTAAGTAATAACTCGGTTTCAATGAAATGCGGTAGGTATATGAAATAATCACCACAGTCAACCTTAGTTTTTCATATGAAAACATTATTTTCAACGTTAAATAACCGTTCAATTCGAGGTATTCTTTTCACTAAATCTTGCTAACCTTCGAAGTTTGAATCCTAAACTTGCTTTCTAGAAGTTTGAATTCTAACCTTCGATATATCAGGAATTTGGTGATAATGCCATCAACATCCTCATTTTTGGTGGTCTCGATGGTTTTCAAATAACTTTGTTTACCTTCATGTTTTGGAAATACCCGTGAATACCACAATTTTGGCCACCATTTTTGATGTTACAGTATAATCCCGTTATAACGTATACCGGATATAACGTACACTCGCTTATTACGGACACATAAAATATTCCCGGCAAAATTTCCTATCTGACCCATATTAAAACACCCTGGTTATAGCGTACATGGCTATACCGTACAATTGGATGTAACGGACACAAATTTCACTCCGATGGAAATTTAGCGTACAAGTCCGCTTGTACTTATCTCATAGTTCCTGACAGTAGTAGATTTTCTCAGCAATATTTTGTAGAAGTGTTAGAAGTACAACCAACCAATGAAATTCTCGCCAGAAAATTTGAAATTATCGCGAGATTCGCCATGTTGATATCAGAGCAAACTTTTATATCTCAGCGTTCAAGCATGTCTCGCAAGCGTCAATCCCTCTCTTTTGAAATGAAAAGGTCCATCTGTGAGCAGATAGAAAAAAAGTCGAAGACTCAAGCGGAGCTAGCCCGATGCTACGGCTTGTCGAGAACAACAATAAACACGATATGGTCGCAACGGGAAAAGTACAAAACGAGCTGTTTCAGTGATAAAACGAAGAAAATGCGGAAAGGAATCTATGAAGATGTTGAACAGGCGCTAATGACATGGCTTGTACAGGGTGTCCAATAATTTACGGACGGTTTTTAATATGCTATTACTTCTTTGTTTTAAGGAGTTATTGGCTGATACTACAGGAAACGACACCTCTTTTCTTGGAGATTTTATGTGAGGAAGAAAATTCAGGAAAGTATCGAAGTGTTCAGATATCGAACATAATTTTATTTATAAAAAGTTAATTTTATGACTTTTTTTTGAAAGTTTGCGATAAGTTGCTGGCGATTGTTAGAAGTTCTCAATAGATTTGGATTATGTACGGAAAGAGCATTTTAGAAAACATTCTTCTTCGCCATTGATAAGCATGTCCAGTGTTATTAACGGAAATTTACGTGTCAATTCAATTGTTATCGATGTCCGAATTCACTTTCTATGCCGACAGTGTCTGCCAGTCACAATGACAATCACTCATGAGCGCAGGTGAGATCGTTGTTAGAAAAACGTGAAGTTAACGAGCTCGACTGCCAATTTATTTTAAGTGTGCGGATAACACAAAAATCAAATGTCTCAAAGATTTAACGAATAAAAGTTGTCGAGCTGTTTCTTGAATCGGGAAAGTCCGTGATAATAACTCAAAGGAAGTATTGTTCCCATTTTGGAGTAAGAGACCCACCTGCAGCAAACACGATTAAAGCAATTGTGAAACGTTTCCAAGAAACTGGATCAGTTCATGAATCGAAAAGAAGTGGGCGACTAACTTCCGTTCGAAATGAAGAGAACGTGAGGCGAGTAATGCGTAGTGTGCAGAGAGACCCAAACACCTCAATACGAAGAAGGTCACGAGAATTGGACATCAAGAAATCATCGCTTCAGAAAATTTTGACTGCCGATTTAAACCTTTTCCCGTACAAAATCCAAATCGTTCAAGAATTGAAACCTACGGATCATGAAACGCGGCTGGCCTTCTTAGCTGCTTTTTGGACTCAAAATGATCTTACTCACAAATTGATCATGTCTGATGAAGCCCATTTCAACTTGTCAGGATTCATCAATAAACAGAACTACAGGTTTTGGGGTACGCAACAACCTCAGCTGATGATCGAGAAGCCACTTCATCCGGAGCGTGCATCAGTATGGTGTGCATTGTCCTCACAAAGGATTTACGGCCCATATTTCTTCGATGGTTCAATTGATGGAAACGCCTATAGACACATGCTTGTCGATTGGTTCTTCCCTCAAGTGGACAGTGATGAACTCTGGTTTCAACAGGATGGTGCGACTCCTCACACCGCTCGTGAAACTATGACCATTCTGCGTGAAAGATTTCCCAATCGATTGATTTCGCGATTCGGAACAATAACCTGGCCTGCTCGTTCACCAGACCTTTCTGCTCCAGACTTCTGGCTCTGGGGCTACCTTAAAGACCGTGTCTATACCACAAAACCAAATGAACATTCAGACGCTCAAGATGAATATTGAGCGTGAAATCGCGTTGATAACTCCACACATACTTCTCACCGTAATGGAGAGCTTCAAGACACGCATTGAACAATGCCATGTGAACGGTGGAGGACATTTGAAGGATGTTATATTTCATAAATAAAGGTCTGCCTATCTATCATGTTTTCACTTTCTGATTATTCATTATGTCTCATAAAATCTCCAATGAAAGACGAGTCTTTTTCGGTAGTTTCAGCGAATAATTCATAAAACCAGATAACTTATAGCTTTTTAAAAACCGTCAGTAAATTATTGGCCACCCTGTACAAGCACGATCTTTGGGTGCACCGGTAACGGGACCGCTGCTCAAGGAGAAGGCCAATCAATTAGCTGCACAACTCGGACATTTGACTTCAAATGCAGTGACGGGTGGTTTGACAGATTCAAGGCCCGACATGATGTGACTTTTCGAATCGTCAGTGGAGAATCAAACGATGCTCCACAAGCTGCTATTGATGACTGGCAGAAGAAATTGCCTGCGATTCTGGCTGGCTTTGATCCATGCGATGTTTTCAACGCAGACGAAACGGCCCTTTTCTTTCAACTGCTTCCAAGTAAAACTTTTACCTACAGAGGTGATCCATGCCATGGAGGGAAAAATAGCAAGCAACGTTTGACTCTGATGATTGGCACAAACATGGATGGATCTGAGAAACTCCCCACTCCTCACTTTGGCAATAGGAAAGTCAGCCAAGTCTCGTTGTTTTCAAAACGTCAAAAAGCTGCCGGTGACTTTCCGAAACAATAAGAAGTCATGGATGACGAGCACGTTATTCCGAGAATGGATTGAGAATCTTGACACTTACTTCGGCAAGAAAAAGCGGCGCATTCTACTCATCGTTTACAATTGTTTCTCGCATGATCCTGGCTCTTTCTACTTCCCTGAAGAACATTGATCTCAAATTTCTACCCCCAAATTGCACAAGTCACCTACAGCCATGTGACCTTGGCATCATAAAAAATCTGAAAGTTCATTACCGACGTCGTCTTTCACGGAAACTGTTGGAGGCCATCGAAAACAATGAAGCGGACAATTTCCATGTGGACATTCTTCAGTGTTTACGGTGGACCCGAACTGTGTGGGAAAATGAAGTAAGTCAGACAACGATAGCTAACTGCTTCCACAAAGCTGGATTCACTAGGGAGAAGGAAGTTGAAGAAATCAATGGAGACCCTCTTGAAGCTGAGGATGCTTTAAGAGATCTTGGAAACATTTTCGAACGCATGCGTAGCTTTGACTTTGTGGTTTCTGGCTCCGCCGAAGACTTCGCCAGTGCTGATGACATTGTCTACACGACTCAAGCGCTGTCTGACGGAGAGATAGCGCGAAGTATAAGAAACGATCAGGATGTGTGAGTCCAGCAGTGATGAAGACGAAGTAAGTGCATCTTTGCCACCACCGACTTCGACTGAAGTGAAGTAAGCAATTTCTACTCTTTAGCGCTACCTTGAGTTCGCTGGAGCTAGTGACGAATTATTCCTATCATTAAGCAAAGTAGACAGCTACGTACATCATTTGCCACACAAAAAGCAGACTCTTGTAACTTACTTCTTTAAACCACTGTGAATACTTAGCTATAAGAAGCTAAAGCCTAGCCAAAGTTTGCATATGAAGTTGATTATGACATCTGTAATTTGTAGACCTATTTGCAATTTGTGGTGCCAGTGATTTGCAATGACTTACATGCATGTCTCTAATCATGATTATTAAAGTGTTTTTTGTGTCAAATTACTTGTTCTGATCATACCACATCAAAAAAGTAAGTGTATAGAGGCAGTCTAGATAACAAAATATGGGAAAATGCCTTACCCTGGATATAACGTACATCGGATATAACGGACATTTTTTTATTCCCGTGAGTACGTTATAGCGGGATTATACTGTACATCGTTTCGCTGGACGGTGTAATCTCTGTGATTGTTTTTTTTGTGTCACTTGTTATTGAGCGCCACTGCTTAGGGATTGAACATACTTGTATATCTCAACTCTGTCTATTAATGAACTAAGTTTCAACTATGTGCAATATATAAATATTCGAAGATAATCTGGTGTGTCATATGATAATTGCTATCAGCAGTGTCATCCATTGATGTCATTATTTTTCCATGGAGCATCCGATAATGCTATAATGCATTTCGGTTTGCATTTATGTGCAAGACAGCTAGTTCTTTTACTCGTTCAGCGTTTTGATATTTTAGGCTATTAATTCAGCAATTGCCTAATTTTCAGCGCATTCCTTTTTTTGCAGGTTACCAAGGATATCAAAATCCTGGTGATTGGCGTGGAGGTGGCGGTATGCCTTCTGCTCCAATGAGTCATGGATATCATCCATACAAGAGAGCGTAGATGTCAGCTACGACAGTACCATCACGCGAAGGGCTATCCCTGACATTTCCCCTGCAATACCTGTTGTTTTAATCTTATATACCTGTAAATATAATGATGTGAGAAGAATCTGTTTTCATTATTCAAAGGTAATAAGGCGTGATTATTAGACTTACGCAGTAGTGATTTGACACGGCCGAAAGTAGAATCTGTTTCTGCCTTAATCCCTCAACAAGAGGCGTTGAAGAGCTCCATGAGTCTTGATTTTAGTGTATCGAATAGCGCATCAGCACAATTCATTTGGGTCTCAGCAGTCAGCATGGCCTCACTTATTTTCCTGATGAACAATTGCATGTGATCCTTTAGATCACGTGTTTGAGTCATTGTATATGTGGTATTGTGTTGTACACGGTAGATGTCCTACGAGGTCACATTTCAAGCAGAAGCTACACTGGGTGACATGCCACTCGTAATTACGGAACACCCAAACATCCGTTGGTAAAAGACATTCTACTCTTCTGCGCGCTACACTAAGAGTCAGAAATCACTTGATCTGATGATGTTAAAACATGGAGAATATTTATGAATACGCGCGGGCGAACGTTCATAGTTAGCGCGTTGCCGCTTGAACCACGATCTGCTAAGCATGTTCTGTCTTCCCTGAGCATGAAAATGAATGAGGTCCACTGCTGGGCCTCTGATACATGCAGACACATGAGACGCTATGTCTACATAACATGACTGCCGACAGATGTTGCAGCAATGTCACGCATAGCCACGGATGTACTATATGCGTGACATGTCACCTATAATGTGCAGGCTAGAGCTATTGCTGAGAACCATATTTATTTCAATCCGAAGCTGTTCCTGGGATGTTCAGTTTGCATCCTACAGTTACATGGCTGACGGATGCGCGTGCGGAATTGATGAAAATACCTTTGAACAAATATTGAGTGACTAATTGTCCGATTCGTCACCGCATTCGACCGCTACTGATGCACCCTGTGGGAACGCATCTTGTAATATCAACAGATTATCTGGCGAGGTAGCATGTGAAAATGTTCATCATCTATCCAAAAACATGTGTAAAATTAAAAGACGACAGTTGGCGAAAAAGTTGCTATAATTAGTTCGTAGATATTTGTTTACTAGTGCGAGCTGATTTTTCGCCAACCGGTGAAATCGTGAATATTGTAGCAACTAATTAGTGGTAAGTAGTAATGTTCGTATATTACCTTTACATGAAAATATATTGTATACTCAGTCTGATCTGATAAAAAGGGATCTTTTTAATTCACGAAAGCTTAAACTAAAAAAGTATTTATCTTCCATAAATGTCGCAGTAAATACTATTATATTATTCAAATATTTGTTATTGTTGTAAATTATTGAATGTCAAGAGATGTTAGGAAAATTGATATAAGCGCGGATTCTCTATATTATTATCATTATCAAAGATATGATAGTCTGCACTTATTTCTTAGATAGATTAGCCGTATGTGGGTGTTGGTGAGGAGGTGAAGGAGAAAATAGAGCCTCGGCTGTAGAGGCGGATTACCAAAGAAAATAAGAGAGAAAGTCAAAAGTTAAAGGTGGCATACAAAGCGCGAATTGTCGCCGGCGAATGCTAAAAATTATTACTGAACATTGCATGTAGCTGATTATCTGCCAGCTTTTCGCCAGATTCGTTCCTCCAGGGCAGATGACGTTCCATGAGTCAGAAAGCAGCAATGGATGTAATCAGGATATGTGATTAACGTAACCGAACTTGCTTCATGAAACCCGGCAGTTATGCCACGGTTGTCAACGAAACTCATTCTTAACAGAACAGCCGAGTAGTCAAGTATGCACAACACATGGCAGTCGTATCGGTATGAACATTCATCAAAGCATGCACGGACACACATAGCGCCATAGAAATCTACTGTACAATAAGAGAAAATATTCCATGAAGGAAAATAATTTAATTTAAATTTATTGAAAGAGGAATTAAAACACAATCGTAAACGAACTCTTTTTGAGTACACAAGGACGGAGAAGTGAGTCTAATGAGTACTGCTTCTGTAATAGCTCAGTCAATGATTGGCACAGTTTCACAACTTTGAAATTGTCTTTGGAAGGACGGTGTTGACACTGTAAGTGATGCTGTGTAATAGCACAGCTGGATGGGTTAGTGGACCTCGGTCGGTTCCTCTCCGTCCTGCCGTATAAAAATATAGTAGGCCTACATGCGCTTACAAGACAAAATGGTAAACAAAATAAAGTGCAGACCTATCTAACGCACTGCATGAGCTCATTGAGACGTTAACAATACTCTAAAGTATTGCAATTTTGACTACTTGACTGTTCTAGGTATGAATAAAGTTCGGCTGCTCTAGTGTCAAAAGCGTAGGTTCGCATGCAGCCATGTCTGCAATCGCACATGCGGTAGATAGGCGGGCTAATGGCACTCTTTTCGCTCAGGTTTTTGAGCGCTGTCGTGTTGAAATTATCCCATTATTATCTCTAGTGATTGGGACGTTGACATCTGATCGGAAGGTTGATGTTGGCTACATTTGCTAGCAAGAGATACGCGTGCACCAGGATATTTATTTTGAGATATACCGAGACAATTGAAGGAATTAAAACTGCAATTACGGCAACTATTTATTTATTCTATTCAAAGTATGAAAGTATCGATATAAAATGTACACCCAAAAACATACAAAGACGATTTATGTACAGCTAAAACGCATAGATGATGACTTGCAATCAAAAACCTCATGTCAAGACATTCAAGTAGCTCTCAGTGTGATAAATATGAGATATAATCACGATACTCCAGAGTTGGAACCAGTAAGAAGGCGTTGCAAATCTTCATTGCTGAAATTTGATAGAGTGTGATTACTGGCTTGCCGTAGATGACTGTTGTGAAGGGAAGCCTCTTCATTTTGCATCAATAGCGATGAGAATAACGGCATATTTGAGACGGACGTTGTTCTAACATCGATCTGAAAGAAATATTGCGCAGCTGCATCTTTTATCAATAAAATCAAGTCATCACGATGCAATATCACCGAGCAAACTTTTAATTCACCATTACGCTATGAGGTGCTATTCAAGCGATAGTAAAATAGTGAGAGAGCTGACTGCTAACAATTAAACATAGTCAATAATTTTTGCGTATTGGCTCCAATGAAAAATTATTCTAAGTTTCCGAAAAAAAGTAGGCTATAGCAATTTGCCTTAGGTTCAGAAACATCTATGTTTCAGAACCACACGTCACGATGCACGCAACATCGATGAACCCGATGCATGGCGTTATTTACCAAGAGACTGGCTATCTCTCCATCTGAACCATGCTGCAGGTATGTGAGATATCACTGCCCTTTCAACACCAGCTTCACACTCCCAACACATCTCCTAAATATGAAAATTGCTGACTTCTCTCAATTTACCACTTATTTTCCACTAGTCATTTAGGGCACAGCATGAAATCAAGTTCATGCAATACGTTTGATCATTTGGGATGCTGTTATCATGATGCCAGACAAAACTGCTGCTGCAATACCCCAGCAGACGCCCCCAAACCCCGAATGTGAAAAATCACCCCCCTTAGGGCCCATTTAGACTAGCATTGACTGAGTTGAAAATCCTCTCAGGAGGGTATGCGAAAACAGAACTTCATTCAAGCCGCACGAGGACAATAGTCAAAGTGAAGTGAGATCGATGAGAAAGTGAAAGAATCATGTGATCCATTCTCCACTATCGCAACTGCGTATGACAACCCACTCAAAATAGCCACAGGGAAAATAACCCAGAAGTACCTGAGAACAACACTGACATCAAGACACGAACCTATGAGAAATTCAGGAATGAATGCACTAAGGATAGTTCGAGGCTTGTTAAGCCTTTGAAACGAAGATGTGGAAACTTTAAAAAAGACAAAGTGGAAAACTTTGACGCTGAAAGCTCGAAGCCGAAAAAACTGTCTCTAACTGAATTCTTCCAGCTGTCTGCAATCAAACAGATAAGTTTATCCTTATGTTGGTGTTTATCTCTCATTCCACAAACTTCAATTTGAAACATTGCATCAGTTACCCAATCACAGATGTGCCTCTATCTATCGCTCAACCAGATGGTTCCTTGCTGAAGACTGACAAGAGCAAGCTTGAGTAATTTCAGGATGGAATGAAAAACCCACCTGCTAATACAAATGCAACAGCAATTGATGATGGGTTATTGCTTCACTCAGTTCTTTCATCACTTGGCAGCGTCTGATCGCACGGAGAGCTTGACAGGAAGCTGTTTGGTGTGGTGAGTTCCAACATTGGCACTGAAATTCACGTTTTGTTTGACAAATACATACCTTCAGCAGTGAACGGCGTCTTCGTGGAGCTGACAATCAACCTTTTATAATCGTTGGGAGTGAGCAAGCAACGAGACAGAGCTGCACAAAATTACTTCGAAACGATATATTCAAGGATCAGCTCGCTCAATTCCCAATGACAGAAGGGCAGAAAGACCATTACGGATCAATCCTTGGCAAGAAGACTTTGATTGCTTCACATGGGGGAGACTGTGGTCGCATCATGTACTGTCCAAATGAAAATAAGATGTTGGTTGACTGTCCCAGCAATTTGCAGGGGAAACACGAGGAAGCAGATACTCTGACAGCTTTCCATGCAGCTTCTGATCCTGAGTGTATTGGTTAGAGCATCAGACACCGACGTAATCGACATTTTTCTGGAAATGCTTGGTCGCATTCCCAGTGCTTTAAAAGGAGAGGTCTTGAAACAAGTTATAATGGATTGTGGTTCTGGAAACAGTCCCGTTACATCGATGTTAGCAAAATTGCTCTCGCTCCGGAAGAAAAGACCCCTGGACTGTCTGCAGCAATGCCTGGACTACACGCTTTTATTGGTTAAGACGCTACGTCTCCTTTCTATCAGAAAGGAAAAGTGAAGCCGTGCAAGTTGCTGGAGATGGACGATGAAGGAACACTCATTCTTTTTTTCCAGTACCCTAATTCCCGAGAAGAACCAAATATGGAAAAGGTAGAAGAGTTCGTTTGCTCCCTACATGGATTGGATGGCATAACCAGCGTGAAAGAGGGCAGGTACCAGAAGCTGGTTCAAATGACAGGAAAGATACACGACGATATTCTTTCATCCTGAGTGCCTCCCAACATTACCATATGGTCCAACAATTGCCCCTTTCTCATCTAAGCAAAACGCGCTGGGCTGCCGGTCTATCCATCAAGCTCCGTGAAAATGACACGGCTGAGACAACGTTTTTATCATTGACATGTGCACCATTTGAGGTTTCATGCACAATACATCGTCATCAGATACAGCAAAAGTCTCACACACTCAATTGTCAGAAAATAAATTTCACCATTGTACACGTGCATCATGTGGAAGTAACCAAATGATAGAAATTTATATTTCACATTAGGTGGTTATCAT
The DNA here is from genome assembly GCA_907163375.1 of Prostheceraeus crozeri. Lineage (NCBI taxonomy): Eukaryota > Metazoa > Platyhelminthes > Polycladida > Euryleptidae > Prostheceraeus > Prostheceraeus crozeri. The sequence goes on along the minus strand of CAJQUW010003655.1, from coordinate 166,383 downwards.
TTAATCCTTTTGAAGTAACAGTTGAATTTTTATACTATGACAGTAGTTATAATGCTTTGGAAATTATGTCTTTTAGTAATTTTTGGTAAATTCTTTTATAAACATATTGGAAATAGCAGATGAAATACCTTTCAGAATTAGGGAAGCAGAAGAGGATATTGTATTACTCTAGAAATATGTGCGATGTGGGAAAATCAATTCATCAATTGGTTAGCCATCAGTCATAAGAATCTTAAACCAATCGATTGCATCATTTCAAGTGAAAGAAGAACCCATCCTCACTTGATGAGCATAATCAAATAGGATGATAGCATGAAATTGATCAGGAAACACGTCAAAAATCTTACTCATCTTGCATGCTATCTCAGTTAATCACTTTCGACTAAACAAAGGAATTTCCGGTTAATTTCAAAATTATTACGACAAATAACATGTTTTGGTCTATGATTTAGATACATGACTAGATTGCAAGCCGATTTCGACGACAGCTTCATACAAGCTGATTTTATAACCCTTATATATATCCACCTGAATACTACTTTTGATGTTGCATTTAACTAGTTGTAGCTTGGTTATTCATCAGCGAAGTTTCTCTTCTGGCAGTCAACACTAGAATATCCGCAATAGTGAACACAGCCAACATACTAAGTTATCCATCATTCACCTGAGGCGTGAACAATCCACAACCAACAGGGCTATATGTAGAACATATTGAAAAGGGAAACTCTATAGATCTTCCACTAATGAATTAGAACTTAGTAACCAAGGTGAATACCGATGCATTTTATGATAATCTAAGTGCGGTTGCGATATTATAAATATATTTTACATGTTAAAATATCAGTGAAAGCATTGTTTTAGTATTTTCTTCATTAAAAATGCATTTCTGTTAATAGAAAGACGCGAGTCTTAAAAACATGTATACTCATGTTGTAAAGTTCGTTTTAATGAAATATGTTCAAAATTAGTTTTACACATCTGTAGGTTGCAAATTGTCGCTATTAGAAGCAGTTTTGTGTCGATTCAAGTTAAAAATAGTCATGAATACATGCAGTGTGATTAAACCATCAATGACAGCAATTTTCAAAAGTTAAAGTGTGGAGTTTTTGTCAGTCGGCAATTCATGGGCATTCTATGCATCGCGCGAAGTTGAGAGTGGCAGTACTAGAATGGCGTTAACGCTGGTCTCTGCTCTAAATTGGTCCTCTATTTATTGTTTCAAAAACTGCGGTTCGAAATGTTCCCTAACAGCCTTAAATGGGTGGATGAGTTTTTTGCACCATGTGTAACGCAGTCATCTCGAAAGCGACACGCCATTTGCATTCTACATGTTAGCGGAAATATGCAGATACAGCTTGCTTTATACAGCTATTGTTTTAGCAATAATCTAAAATGTAAAGCCAAATTGCAATATTGATATCAATATTCAATTTCAAGAATTTCTACTCACAAGTTTAAAGTATTTAAGCTTAGGGATTTTACAAAGTAGACCTACCAGTACGCATGCATTACATTGAATGCATAGAGATCAAATGTGAATATTTCTGCTGAAATGCATCCAGTCACAAGCCAAAATAGGAAAATGTGATGCTGACATTCAAACTAAGTATCATTAATTTGGCAATTATTCACTGTGTTCCTTTATTATAACGGAATAATGCTTAACTTATAGTCATCAAAAGTCAACGCCATAGAGTAAGTATATATAGGTAGAGTGTTGACTCAAAGAATTATGTGTATACAGTAAAAAAAATATATGATAAGATTCGGTTTTTTGCGGAGATAACGTTCCTGCGGTCCAAAAAAATCATTTGAGCAGTTTTTTAAAAAGCTAAAAAATTTTCAAATTTATATACTACCGAGATGAATCCCTTTTATGAGTAGTATGAAGCAAGTTTGACATCAAAAGGAATGAATATTTGCAAACAAGCATCTTAATTAAGCGGAAATTAAGATGATAATCAACGGAAATTCATAAGCTGTATTATAATGCAAGTCTTAATGAAAAAGTCGAGATCTTATTGTGCTTTCTTGGCTGAAATTTCAAGTTTTTAATTCCATTTTCATCGATATAATTAATTTCATGATTCACTCAAATCTGAATAGTAATACGGACCCATTTACATCTTTTATCTGTTGTGATCAATGTCAGTGCGTATTTCATTTTGCGCTTTCAGTGGCCGGAGCTTGTGATATGATCATGCTCAAGAAAGTGATATTGATAAAGCAGTGCATTAATATGATAGTAATCCATCGCATGTTAATTTTTAACAAACTACATTGCCTCTCCACACAGGTTGACATGAGACGGAGGATTTGCAAAATGCTATCATTCCTTATGCAGTACAATCATGATCAGTCAATTCCATAGTATTTTCTTCAAAACTGTAAAATTTACATATCTCATACATTTGGTAACAATACCCATGTGTTTACCTCGAGTTCATTTAATAAAATCGAAACTGAATACACATTGGCGATTTAATAAATGCTGAGCTGCTACTCTACCTAATATATTTACTCTATGGTCAACGCCAAAGCTTATTAATCAAAACAAATGAAAAAATCACAAAATCGATGCTTAAAAGTTAAATCTGATTGATAATAAAATTGATTGTTTGAGCACCAAATCTAAGATTAGTTTGCTATCAGACACTATAGAAAACATATAGTTCTAAGGCTGCAGTATTTGTTTAGCTCTGTTGAGTGAGCACTATTGCGTTGATCTGGTTTTCAATATCCTCTACGACTGATTATTAAATTAGTTTCTCACCCAGGCATAAGTGAAGCATCTACAATGAAGAAGATAATTACGTCTACTTACTGCATCAAAATAAAAATAATCTACATTTCTGATTTATTATCATAAGAAGTATGTATCATCTAAATCAAAAGCAAAAAATGAGGAATTACCCAAAACATTTCAATGGCCATTTTAATACTCAACTATCACCTGAAGTAATAACATTTTCGTGATGTGCAGTGCTTCATGTATACTTACATTGGAAGAATGATTACAATACTAATAAAAAAACTTGGGTAATTCCTCACTTGTTGATCTGTCTTCATAGCATCCTCCACTACTTGTCCATCTGTAACTTATAGATATTCAAATAAATCATGTGATTAACTATAAGAGGTGGAACCGGTTTATTGGTGCCTACATTTACCAGCAAGTTTGGCAAGGAGATCAAACGAAAAATGAGTTCGGTCTCCCGACATGGAAAATAACCGAATGGGGGAGAAAAGAGTGATCAAAGAAGCATTTTGGACTGAGAGGTATGCATCGGCGAATCGAGTGAAGTATTCTTCAAGTAGCAGCTGGAATTTTTGACTTCTTACCTCTCCCTTGTGTTTTTTTACATTTCATTACTTCTACTGTCAATTTTAGTAGTAGTATTCGTTTTATGTATTTTCTCTTACTGCATTGTGTTTTATTATGGACAGTTGCGCTATGTTCCGGGTTGAATGTAAGGCTGCGTTTACACGTGCAACTTGATTGCTGACACTTTTCGATTCATGATGAGTCAGAAAAGAATGGACAAACAATTGAAGTAAATGCATGCCTTCAATAATTGTGCTTCGTGCGTCACCAGACAATAGCAATCTAGCGAATGGTGATAAAGAGAAATTCATTGATTCATCAGCTGATATCAGAGTGTCAGTAAAAAGTGGCAGATAAAGTTCAACACAGCTGAATTTTAGTTGACACTCAGGATGATAAGCTGATGAATCAATGCACTTCTCTTTATCAACATTCGCTAGATTTCTATTGTCTGGTGACGCACGAAGCACAATCATTGAAGGCATCCCTTTACTTCAATTGTTTGTCCATTCTTTTCTGACTCATCATGGATCGAAAAGTGTCAGCAATCAAGTTGCACGTGTAAACACAGCCTAAGACCATGTGATGACTTGAGCAGATCCAATCTTTCATCATTCACTTGCCTGACGATGGTAGCCTGTAGCGGCTGAAAGGCCTCGCATGTATTGCAAAAATATAGAAGAGCGTAAAACAAGGACGTCTCTTATCTTGCAAAAAATGGACAAGAACCGCAAATATGATATTTCACTGTCTTTTTCTCTTCAAAGACAATCCAACATGCTGTGAGCGTGATATAGTAATAATAATGATGTTTTATTTCTAAGTGATGATTATCTAAATTACAAGTCAAGAAAGGTGATCATCGAAAAAATATACAGACAGAGTAGAGAGAACTAGTCCAAGATTGTATCGATATTTTTCTTGTTGACACACTGCATACAATCATGCCAAGACACAAAGTGAAGTAAATCACAAATTGGAATTGCATAGCTTAACATAATAGGGAAAAAAGGACATAGATCAGCGATATGTTGTACAAGGATGAATCTCAAGATGCTGAGAAAGCTGTATCTTTTTTGGGGCAAGGTGGTAGAGAGCGCTAGTACGGTTGAAGACAACTTCAAAACTCTGGTGCTGCGACGATCTTCAAGAACACCGAGACAATCATTGCCACAAATTGGTAGATGACACAGCCGATTCAATTTGGTCAGCACTGAATTGTTCTTTTTGCTTGCACCAACACATACAGAGAGAAGAAACATACCCAATAACAGAGAGCATATATGCCTTGTAAACAAGAATGAGACCAGATCCTGAAGCACCAGCAGCTTTCAAACGACACGGCGAAGATTCTCTTGTTAGCACGTTTAGAAAGATCGATTGTGATGGTTCCAGTTGAAGCAATGGTTGAATAAAACACCACTTGAGATTTGAACTGAAATTGCGCTCAGAGGCATCGTTCAAGGCGTTTAATGTGAAGCCATGTGATGAGCACCAGTCATTAAAATTCATCTATTCTTGATTGATATACCTTAAAACCCGAAATATACCGCCACCTGTAACAGACCGTTACTCATACGAGTATATTTCAGTAGTATAAATAGTGAGAACCAATATATTTGTTAGAAAAAGGCCGGTCCGACATGTGATGTGCTATTTGCACTTCTTCATGCATATTTGTGTCTCCTGAATGTGCTTGACTTTTTCATTTCTAACAATTGCTTTAACTTGTTGCCTGTAATCACCATGTATCATGTATCATTGAAAGTCTATCATGTTAATCACAATCTCTTTTGTTGGTACATCGGTTGTCTCGGCCGATATGCGAACTGATTGTCCCCAAATAGATTCAGCAATTGGTCTGTAACAGACTGCAGAATAACTTTTTCTAACATTTTCAATAGAGTGGGAAACAACGAAATCGGTCTTAAAATCTCGCTATTGAATCTCCCCGTTTTATGAATGAGCATAATATTGGCTGCCTCCCATATCGAAGGCACATGTTCTTGTGTAATGGATGAATGGAAGAGGTGCAGAACCGGATCGCATAATACATGAACAGATTCTCGGATGAGCTTGGGAGATTCATTACCAGGACTTTTTTACCAGGTGCAGTTCGGTCAAATTTTCAACCTTGTCTCCATGACTTCTTCATTGCGTGACTAGTCAATCTTGCTAACTTTGACACACTTCTGATGCCTCAGTTAACCGCAATCACCAACATTATGATACGAGATGACGTCATATCTGTCAATAATCTGATAGGCCTACGCCACTGTTAGTTTACTGCGCGACGAATCAGCTATGCATAAGAGGATGAACGCGCAAGGAGAAAATGAACAGAAAGCAATGCACTCCATTAATAGGAAGTCACTGCTTGTTTTCTCTGAACACATGCAAAATCCCTAAAATGGCACAATGTTGCGCATACAAGTGTACTTCTAACAAAGCGGACGATACTACGGACGCTGCCTTCTACAGCTTTCCGAGAGACAGGAAAAATTTAAGTGCAACAGAGCTCATTTTAAACCGACGAGGCATGTTCTGGACATTTCAAAGAAAATTATAAAGATCTAAGATATATGATGTTGAAGGTGTATTGTAAAATCAGATAGTCTTTATTCCACTTGAGTAAGGAAACAGTGCCACGCTTGAAAATGGGGCGCAAATTTGTTGTTACAATTTTCTCTCGCAAAGACGAATTTTCTAGAAAAAAACTGAATGAAAGTCGGACCAAATTAGAGATGGAGTCATCAAATACTTCTCCAGTCGACTTTGAGATTTCTTTTCCGATGAAATGGAAATGGATTTTGATAGTTTCTATGCAATGTATAACTTCAAAAAGTGAAGATAGCCAAGCTGCTCCAGTTCGTCTCACCAAACGTCTGATTTTGCTGATAATTGAAAACAGTTGCGCTGAATTGCAGTACCGGCGCATTTCTTGTTGTTATCGTAGAATTCTGATGCCTACATTAAATGTAGCAAATGTACATTTTGGAATATGACAGCTAATAAACAGCGAACAATCAGTTGATGCAATTTGCCTTCCGTGGGCGTTAAGTGTTGCATCAAGATCAGCCACACGTATTTCATTTTATTATCTTTCAATATATCTCATTCAAGAATAATCTAGTTGCCCTAGGTCCGTTCTGAAAATTGCTTGCTTGCATGCTTCACGGTTCCTCTGTCAGACAACCACAGCGAACCTCCTATCTAGTGTACGGTGTTCTGCTTCTCAGTAAGCCAGAATTGGCAGCTATGATATCATTATGAATCTTAGACTTGGATTTGCAGGCAAACTAACGAACAGATAAAGGGGAGAATGACAGTAAATCGTCGTAGTGATTCAATATTTTAATATTCAGAAATAGAATTTGTTTCTGAAATTGACCGAACTACACCTTTAGGCTTTAACATGTCTTGAAAAAGAGAAAGACTTGATAGCTCTGGAATCCACGAAATATCGTCGCAGTCCCATTTGACCAGTCACTTGCGGCCGAAAAGTTTGACTTATAGTTGAATGCAACAGATTCTGCAGCATGAGATGTACACAAGTGGCCACGAATCATTAGATCAAAAAGAGCATTGTCCTTCATTTGGGGTCTTCCATCTGACGTTGAACCATCCAGATATTCCTATCTTTCCTTGAGGTGCTGTTGCATCTGGAGATCTAGCTACGCTTGGCCATTGATATTCCAATTTCAATATTTTCTTTATAGTGAGCACAAACGGACATACGTATTACCAACGCGAAAAGCTTTTTATCTCATATTGAGATGTTTAAGAGTAGAAGTGATCCGAGCTCTATCTTTGGATGACATTTCGACGTATGCTTGAGGAATCACACTAAAAGAGACATCAATGAAGGCATAAAACATAGAATATTTTTTTTCTAAACTAAGATTGGGGTTGTACACATGATGCCCAGGAGCCTGCTGAAGACACTTAACAAAGATTTCTACGTGACTCTGGCGAAAATCATATTTTTTCTTTACGTGAGAAAGTAAACAGATTCATTAATGTTTCAATAAAACAGAAATACGCGCAAGATCGGAGAAACCAAATGCATGACAAGATGCCAAAGAATTACATTTCGCAGCAAGTAGGAGATCTACAAACATCTTGTCAAGCGTGACAGAACCCCGAGTGGGAAAGTCAGCTAACTGAACAAGATCAAAGTAATTCAAAAATGTGATGCAAGGAAAATTGCTATAATCGCCAAAAAGCATAATGTGGCGAAGAGAATATGAGTCCAGCAGATATTTCAGGCTATTATCTTTACAACACACGACAGTATATTTGGAGGAATATGCACAATCAAAATGCAAATAAGAGGACTATGAACAATAACAGAGGAGAATTAAATACACTTAGGACAGTCGAGCAACATAAATTGTTAATGACATAAATGCAGACTCCTCCCTTTTTTTGCCATTTGTCCTGTCGCAATGGAACGGCTGAGAATAGCCACTCAGTAAAAGTTCACTATCAGAAACAGAATCACCAAGACACGTTTCGGTAATGGCTATGATGTCAGGTTTATGTCAGTGGTGAATGCGTTGAGCTCGTCGACTTTAGGAAGCAAAGTGTGAATATTTCTCAAGAGGAAAAATGTCTAAAAATTCCTATTCGTTGACTCGGAGGACCGAAAGACTATTTGACCTTCATACACTCACTACTGCCTGCGTTCATGCGCTTCGGCTCAGATCGAAGAGCTTTATCATGCGCTTGCTACATGGGAGTAGGATCTTCCTTAATGAAGACTATCTTGGTGGACTCACATTCCCTTAGGTTCTTTGACCTTCTGTAAACGCTCCACTTATCATCATCAGAACGACATTTAACCAGCCAAAGTCTGTTTCCACTTCTGTCATGACGACCAACACGCTTGACTATCTCAAGGGATAAACCTGTAAGACTCAACACATTAACAATCTTTTTCAGCTTGTTCATGCCATGCCAATTCCTGTCTTCAAACTACCGTCAGAGGCCTCATATGCACCATTAATAATCAAATTCTGGTGTCTGGACAGTCTCCGATGACCTCAGAGAACACATTGTGATAAAAGGATTCAACCTTTTTCATAATCATTCGGTTTCCAGTCTTCAAATTCTCGAACGAGGTGAAAAGGATGTCGTATTTATTATTCTAAGTCCTGAATTTATCGATGATGGACTTAAGCATACAATTGATCTTATCGGAAACAATTGTAGCTATGTGATCAAACACGTTTTCTGCATTTTGCAAACTGTCATTAACACTAGACTTTCATGGTTGCATTAACGCTTCCATCAAAAATTGCCTTGATTCTATTTTAGCGCAATTAAAGTTCAGTGCTTGATAAACGGGCGCTATCTGCGGTATTCATGCAGAACCACAAGATTCCAGTGACCGAGGCTTGTCGTCAATACAAGACTGAAAGTGCAATACAGCAAACTCATTAATACGACGGATATGAAAGACGGAACACTCGAAAGACCTTAGCAGACAAAGCGAAGACACTTATGTATCGAGAACGGACCGATGAGGAACAGCAAGGAGAGTACCGAGATGACCAGGAGGACCAGACAGCGCGACCAACGCAAAAAACGGAGCAGGAATACCGAAAACCAAAACCATCAAGGACAATGAACAATGCCAGAGCGGAGAGACACTAGCGAGCACGTCACTTATCTTTCTTCTTATGATTTGGTTGACGATATTGCGTAATGTAATATATTTAAGAGACAAACACCTCCAGTCATTATGAAATGTAAAAATCATAGTATGTTTTCTATTCCGTTAACATTTCTTCATCGCTAAGTGATAAAGTAAAACGAATATCTGTTACGGACATAAAGGTGGGAGGACAGCCATTCATGTACATTTAATACACCTTTAGAGGCCTCCCTTATCAATTGATAATTTCACTATCAACAAATGCAAAAGAGAGCCTTTTGGAAATGTACCCTATTGTTTATGCAATTATCGACTTAACAAATTTAAATCCACTAATTAACAGGCCTACATGCAGGCGTTCTGCGCACATAACTTTCTATATTGCACATTGCAATATGCTGTCGAGGTTTCAACTTTTCATTGTGACTCTTTGCAATGAAGAAGAAAGCATTGCCTAAATATTATACATTGTTTCCTGCTTCATGGATAGTTTCTACGCCAGCATTGAATTTTAAAAATCGTATTTCATTGAATTCAAGCCAGTTGAGCTCTCTATCATACGCTCGTTTTATGGCCGCGCTTGTGGGAAGGTCGGCTTCGGTCAGCACACTCACATGAGGATTGTTAGATGTTCAAGGCAAACACATATTTGATCTTCATAACACTTGCTGATCTACTTATCATCCGAAACCGAAGATTCTTTCATGACAACTGTCAAATAACGACAAAAGATGGTTGACTCATATTTAAGGGTATTATAACTACAATTAAATAGTTTCAAACTTTGAACGGCACCTGCAAGGCCGTCCAGACTGGAATCAAAACTTGAGGGAAGAGGATGAGTCTATGGACCTTAAGTATCCCTCATGACGGTCTGAATTTTCTCATGTAGGTTCCACCTCTGCATGTGTATTAATAAACAAATTGACATTAAATAACTCCCAACTATAGTTGGTTTTGTTCATTAGTTCTATTTCATCCGGTGGAAATGAAAATATCCGCTTAAACAATTTCATTCAGCGTTCCATGCATGACAATAATCCAAGTGTTTGAATATAACTCATCTCATGCATGGAACAACATCGTTTATGAAACAGATCGGTAACAGATCAACTGACGACATGCAAAAATCGGTTAAAAATCAGAACTTAGTTCAACTACACAAAAACGAAGGTTCAGACATATACCGAGGGCAAGGTTGTGCCAATGGAAATTATTAAACTGTTGCAACATATATTGCTGACTCGGGTGGATCAAGTCTGGAAAGTCAAGGGATTTTTTTATGTGCGGTACATCACACCAGTAAGCATTTGATTATATATTCTGATTCTGCAAAATTCTTCGCACTGTATTAGAAGATAATCCACAATTCATTTTCAGTTCATTAGGGGGCTATAATATCAGAGGAGTCAATTCAACATCCTTTAGCAATCTTTGTTTCTTTATAGACCTGCTCACTACCGGCTTTTACTCAGGGATGTGGAGTTGGATAATATTGTGATCCAGACTCAAATAGCTTGTTGGTGATATATTAGTGATATTCAAACTCCAAGAACTTATTGGTGATATATCAATGTCTATTTGTTGAATGAAAAACGACGAATCTCACGACTGTCCTATTTTATCTAAAAATGGAAGTGAGCTATTCACAGCTGACAGTATTTCATATTTTTTACTTTTACTTTCATTATTGTTATTCAAACAGTGATTACAGCTTTAACTAACTGTAAATGACACCGTTACTAGATAACTGTCAACAGACTAATAAATCACCTGCAATGTCTGTTGCAACCGTGGATCTGCTGTTGAGATCAACCATCAATAAATGCTGTAAAATAACATTGATAATCATCCTATAATAATCATCATAGGATAGCTTCCAGCATTTTCATCGATTATCCCTATGAAATCCCGCTGTTTTTTACAATTAATTTTAACTTTCATCACATGACAAATTTTATAAGGTTTTTGGAAATATTGCGCACTATGAGTGTGCAGATTTTCTCAAGGAAGTCTTGGAAATGACAAAATGATGTGTAAGTGGTCAGAAGCTACAAAATTGAGTCTTTCATGTACAACAGGTAAAGCTTCGTCGCAGCGCTAACATCGTCAATTCGGTCATTTTGATCTTTTCATTTATCATTACTGAAGACAGTAATTCGATGCTTAATCGCACAAGCGACTAGATAATGAAATTGAATAAATTCAGGATCACTATTTTATGAATTGATATCGCAGAACCACTTAATACGAGAAATACAATAAACTGCATCATCAACCCAATGCACATTGTAAAACATATTTCACATACTACTGTATTAAAACTTGATTCCGCTAATCGGCTTCGATCACGCATGTGATCTGCAGCTGTTGGTAGAGGCACTGATGAAGACAACTTGGATGGTCATGGCTTGACGTCCCACTATCGTACATCTTTTCCTTTTTAATACTCATATCATTCAACAAATTTGTCATGATTTACTCCTAGAATAACTCATTACTTGAGAATGACTGTGGAATATGGCCGAAATTAATTGTTGTCATCTAATAAAAATAAGACAATCAAATACTTGATCTTTCCAACCATTATGAAAAATTCCATCAATCAAGGCATATTTCAAAGCTAGCTATTCCATTTTTTCACCTGATCAACTAATTTCGAATTAACTTATCACTTCAATACCATTATTTTGATTTACGCAAGTCTTAGTGATCACCACAGTTGGGAACGGCCTGGTTAAAGCTCTGGTGATCCATATAAGAGCTGCAACCAAAATGCAACACAAAATGCTGAATCGAATTTGCAGTTATGACTATTTACAATGGACAAATTAGTGAATTAACATTGGCACAACCGTAATTGAAGGATACCGATACAAAACCATTTATCTTCGTGAATCTTTGACAATCAAATGTTAATCGTTAACATGCACACAATGGCGTACGTGATGCTCACTCCCAGGCACAGCTGCTGACGTCACGAGAAGACCATTGGATGATGTAGCGAAAGCTGCACGTCGATTATCCACACCTGTCACTGTATATCAATTTGATCAGTACAGACAGGGACTAGTGTATCCAGACAGAGAATCGATATTAATCACCAGAGATACAAAATTAATATTACAACTTTGCTGATTTTGTGTAGGAGGACACCAAGTATATATGACGATAATTTATCGATGAATGTGGCATGATATCGAACGCTAGCGGATTGTCTAGAAAATCATTCCTATTCCTTGTCAAGACCACTGCAACATATCTGAGGACTTGAAATTTCCTTCATATATACTATATAGGCTAACAATCACAAAAAATCCGACAGTTCAGTAACTAAATCTTAGGTTGTAGATTGACTTATCTATGTGACAAAAACTCCTACAGAATTCCTTTCATGAATCGACTCAAATTTGAAGACGGTCCTAGCTCCGCAGCTCTTATTGTGTAATCTTCTCATTCCCGAAATTGACCATACTGATTATGAAGATCTTGCAATTTTTATTGCTATGGTCAACATGCCCTCAAGATGTGATAAATGCACGGAAATTGGCATCCCATATCGGTCATTCGAATGCTTCGATTATGTGGCATTGACATCATCAAGTACCATCACGGATATCTATAAACAAAAATATATTTTGACAATTCAAAGATTTTTTTGTGAAAAACGTTGGCGGAGGATCAAATATTATAATAACGAAACATATTATACTATGCAAAGCGATGTTATCAATATTGAAAGGAGCTGTAACTAATGATAATTTTACACTGTTTTTAGACATTTGTTTTCGCTTCTTAGTCTAGTCTTGATTTTGAATTGAATAAGCACATGTTGAATAAGATGCATTATTAAACATAATCTTACTATGCTATGGATTTGATCTTTTCTACTATAGACAGACTGAATCTCAGGAAATGTCTACTGAATAGATAGCAGACAGAGCACGCATCCAGTCTTTAGAGTCCTGCTTCCTGGGTAAGTCATAAATGCAAAACTTCACCAAAAATTGAAGAGAAGATAAGTGTTTGATTTTTAACATTGTTGGATGACATTCACTCGACTTTGCAACAACTTATTTTCAATGCACTTCAATTGGATAATGAAATAATCAATAAGCACTTACTATTAGTTGATATGGACGATGCATGCAATTCCGGCTGCAAATAAAGACATTTCTAGTTATTCAATAATCACTTATCACCAGAAAATGTATGCAGCAAATAGAAATATGCGATGTGCATGATATGAAATGACCATCCATAACTCCCTTGATGTCTATTAATATTGACAATATTTTCAGCTAGATAGAAACAATGAATTAATTATAGGACTATTCATTCAGAGACAGTAAACTACTTTCGAATGCATCAATTTGCGTGTGCAGAATAAGCTATATTATGGAAAAGGAATCAAGAAAAGATGCGATATTTAAATAATTTCATATTTGTTGTGTCATCAACGGATGTGAAAAAGTAAAGAAAAATCAACCAGGCTGATGAAATATTAACGTGAAGTTCATGTGTTCAGAATAAAAAATGGGTCTGCGTCAATCTCTGATTTTTTCCTGAAAGATTGACACATATAAGTCATTCCCGCTAAATCGGGGCACTCGCCGAACATCCATGTGGGATTAGGCAATTAAACAGAATTGACTGTGAATAGTTTGATCATTATTCTTCTTTGATATAAACGGAATTTTGAAACAAAGATTTAGAGCTTGTCAATCATTTTTGCATGCTACTTAGCCGCTCCAAAACCGGTCTAATTTCATGGCTGAGTTCACAATTTTTTGCTGTAATCACACGCGTTTCATAAAATCCCACTATCATTCAGGATTCTTCTAAGTTATCCTAAAGGAAAATTATGGGTTATTAAACAAATGCTAAATCCCGCTGAGTTTAGCGACTTTATCTCGTTCAGTTGCAATTTTATCGATGGCGTAAGATGCTCCATCCGCTGTTATATTTCGCAGCACTGCTATTATACTACGTAGTAATTGAGGTTCTATTCATACAAGAAAATCAAGTACCGACGCATGCGACTAATTCAAAAATCATCCGGTTATATATGTTTGCATATGAAAATACAAAGTCCGGGCCGTGAAATCTGGGCTGGTTCCATCCGTGCGGTAGACATCGGAATGTTGATTGTTGATCATTACAAGTTGCAGATAAGAAATATTGAATTGCTCACACAGCATTTCACTAAAAATGTTTACTGTCTATGCATTCAATAAAATTTAAGATTTAAAAAGCTCCATTGCTTTGCAATACAAGCCAGCAGAGACCAGACGTCAGTAGATTGAGGAGTTTTGATCGTGAATCCCATTACACATTATGCGAAGACTCATTCCATCCAGGTCTACAGTTCATTACAAGCCTCTTCTACGCAAAGTCAGTTTGATCAGGAGATGCGACCATATTGTACCTGCCATAGCATGATTTAAGGTGTCGTGTTTTTATAGTTTATCCACTCTAATTTTTAGCAGCTATTTCGCGAACAGTAAATCATTGATTCGCTATAAATCTGATTGATTCGAAAATTAACGCTGTCGAATGGAAAATCAGTTCAAAAACAGAGAAAAGTTGTTCTTACCGCATGCTGAGGCTGAACTCCAGCTCTTGAAGACTGATTAGCTTGTTGCAGCTGAGAAGACAATGAGCCCGACAACTGTCCAGTTAAGTCACGTGATCCTTGATGCAATTGTGCTGCATAATCCCGAGCATAATCACGTGTCCCTTGCATCTGAGCCGCCAATTCACGTGTGCCCTGCATCTGACCCGCATGGTCACGTGAGCTCTGCATCTGACCCACATGGTCACGTGAGCTCTGCATCTGACTTGCATGGTCACGTGAACTCTGCATCTGACCTGTATGGTCACGTGTGCTCTGCATCTGAGCTGTATGGTCACGGGAACTCTGTATTTGTGAAGTCAGATCTCGTGTCCCCTGTTGCATCTGTGAAGTCAGATCGCGTGTCCCCTGTTGCATCTGTGAAGTCAGATCACGTGTGCTTTGCTGTATTTGTGCTGACATCTGAGACTGTGCCTGCAATTGAGGCTGTAGTTGCGCCTGATTCGATACTGGCGTAGTCATTTTACTGGAGGCAATTGGAGACACCGCCGATTGGCTTGCATTGCTAGTTGAAGCACCGTTGTGAAGAACGGGAGGAGCATTGGATGCCGAAGATGAACCACCAAATTTGTTCAGGGTGTCAGCTAGTCGAGCCGTCACATGACTTAGATGCCCTTTCTTGTTCTCCAATTCCAATACTTGTCGTTGTAGACGTTCGTTTTGCGCCTTCAATTCGTGGAGGCATGAAAGCAATGAAACAACTGTAAGAAAGACAAATTTAGAATCACATACAGCATGTACTTGATCGTGATGGACTACTTACTATCAGCGGTATCCACCGAGTCACCAGCTAGGCCTCTCTCTGCTGTCTGCATCAACATCTGACCGCCCTCATTCCATTGCCATTCCAGCAGTTGTTCCATCGTTTGAAGACCGTGTTGAGAGACGGGAGTCGGTTGACCAATACCCAACAGTTCGAGAGCATCCACAGGCGATGGGAGCATCGGACGTTGAAGGTTTCTGTTCGACTGAGCAGCCGAGGCGTTGGTAGAGTTGGAAAGAAGCGCCGAAGCGGAACGTGCGGCAGCACCGCCTTGGGATCCGGTCAAAATGCCATGAAGAAAACCGCTGCTACCTCCCGCATGAGATCTGAATGAACACAATAAGATGAAGAAAGTGTAAGACAAGGCTTCTCACTCACGTACTTCTTTGACGAGCGACCATTAGCGGATGATGACGAAGAGCTGCACTTGCGTGCCTTTTTGATAGGCGGAGGTTTGGATTCTGCACACAGGGTGGGTGGCAGCAGACTGACACCAGGGACAGGAATTTCTGGCTTCAGTAACGGCGGGCCTTCCGGTGAGTCTTCAGAGGCCGAAGTGGTTGATGATGACTGGGAGGCGTGTCGCGCGCGCTTGACACTGTACCGAGCGATCGGCTTAATACCTTGATTCTTGCACTGAAATAGTAAGTTCTGCGTAATTGAACGGAGCTTCTTACATTCCTTTGTTCAAATACGAATTTCAATCTCAGCAATGTAAGTTATTGTGCATTTAAGTTAGAAAATTTCTATTGCTGATAGTTCCATGTCATTCTCACAATTCCATCTCAGTTAAATGCCACTGAGTTGCCATTGGAAGCCGCATTCAATGCTACCGACATTTCGCTGGAATGTTAAATTGCTGCAAAATATTCAAACATCCGACGAATTGCTTCAGTAAGTTGGAAAATTTTTACAATTAAAGCAATCTAGCAACTCAATCGTAAATACTAGCTAACCCAACACACAATCGGGCAGTCGCACAATATCAATTTGCACATGAAGTCCAAATCGAGACCGAATCCTAGACTCTTTATTCACTGCAATGACTTCACAATCGAAATAGTCGATTTACTAAAATATTTTGCCGCAGTCAAGTCGCCCTCTCAGTTAAAAGTAGTTACGAATTAAACACTCCAATATCAACATGGAGAAGCTATGAAAAATACTATCATGATGTATTCCTGCTGTTCGACAATTTCACTGTCACATTAATGGCTGCAACAGGTCTGTGACCACTTCAAATATTAAGACAATTTTTGACATGATGGAGCAGATTCTACATAATATATAAGGGTAAAAGCTAGGGTTTAAAACTAAATTCTACAATCACTCAGCAGTATTACAACTATTTCTAGAAATGCAAAACTTGATGACGCTTTCAATGGAATCGGTCAAAGTCTTGAGTGAATTAAGAGTTACTATTTTCTATGATGCTTTGTTAAGGGCAGAATGACTAATTTAATAGAAAAAAATATTTTAGAGCTCTTTTATCAGTTTTAGTAATCAAACTTTCACGTTTAGAATCCAGTCATCAACTGTACCCAATTTATTAAATCATGAAGTCAATGATGTTGAGAAATTTAAGGTACATGAAAATATAGCATTTACCAGACATTTACATAAATAACAACTACGATTGTACGAGCATCATTCCAATACTTTCATGCAGTTGTGTTAACAGCAACCAACTTTTCTAGAGAAGCAAAGTGAGTAAATCCGAGACAGATGTTCTTTACAAATAGAAAACACATTCAAAAAAGATGACATAAAATCGTTATGATACAATCAAGAAGACTTGTAAAGACCAAGTCAATTAAACATTGACAGCACATGCGAAAAGTATGGACATTTTTGATGTGCATCAGTGAAAGAAAAATGAAAAGCCTACGAGAAGACTAATGGAGAAGATTGGGAGGGAATTTTATATATGAATTGTCAAGGCCAACACTGAAGCTGATTTCTTCTCAGTCCTTGGAAATACTTATATGCAGGTCAACACATACGACACACTACTGAAATTCAAAAGGTTATAAAACAAGATTCCATGGATTGAAGTATGATAAAGTGATACGCAAGAGGAAAATAAAACCTTCAGATTAACGCCGATAAAATAGAAATGTCAAATATGGGAATAAAATCGGGAAATGGAAGATAATTACTTGTTTTGACCCTCCGTATTTATACCGAGACATTCCAACCACACTCGGCCGCTGGGAATTGGTTCGAGACAAATTTTTGTAGCGCATATTAACGGCGAATTTTCCACTCTTCCATCGATATTGGTTCATCGAATTGGTCGCCGGTTTGGATAAATAGTCCTTGTCGGATTCCGGTTTCATGTCAATATCAGATTCAACCTTAACGTCTCTTTCGACGCGAAAGGCCTTAACTTTTCGAGTTCCACTTAAATCTCCATTCTGAAAGAAATTACCAAGAAATGTGAATTGCAATCGCATTAGACCTGTCTTCGATCGAAGATCGCCTAATTTCCGAATTACATCACTACAGCACACAATATGATACGAGAGATGTCGGCGTCCAATTTGTCTTTGATAATTGAAAATACTCATTATAATTATTTTTCAGTCTTTCTACGCACAAAATTAATAAATTAAACTTAAAAATAACAATTTATCAATTTTTGTGTGTATAACGACTGAAAAATTTGATTATTTCATTAATTTCAACTATAACAACGTCTTTCTTTGCAGATCAATATGATTCCAGGTTTTGCGAGCGTCGTAATTATATCAAGTAAATGTCATCAAATCTTTAATTCTACTGGTTTCGGATAGGAGTGGAACAGCCGCCGAATTATCCTTCGAATATTCCTGATGAGGATGAGAACGGCTTTTCCACTCCTATCCAAAGCCTGTAGAACAAAAAATTGATGACATCTACTTGATTTAATTACGACGTTCGCAAAAACTAGAAACATATCATCAACATCGTCAATCGATACGTCGTTCGGGGTTGTTCAACTGTATAAAACTTTACCAGATCAATAGAAATTACTAAAAATTAGAAAAAATACATCGAGACAGAAGCTGACATCAGGTAGTTGACGTGGTTCCTGGTCACCCTAAAACTGCAATAATAAAACTGAGCTTGGTGACATTTAATAAATAGATGTGTTGTGGAGTGACCCGGATATTCTAGCTTCACGAATTAACGCGAACTGATTGAATAAATGCATAAACATAAATATCCTATGAAAATGTGAGGAGCGGACTTTGAGATTGAATGAGGTACTGCATAATCAATCGACAATATTTATAGGCCAACACATCGTGAAATATTCATGACTATTACAGACCTTAGTGAAGTAAATACGATTCACTAGATAAGGTCAAAAAAAATTTCTAAAACTTTCAACGTCTTCGTCAATCTAAATGTATATATCATGTCCATTATCATCACAATTTAAAAACTGCTGTCTACTGTTTATGATGATATTTTCTTTAATCATGTTGTTCAAAATATAGCGCATAATCTATCAAAAAAATTAGTTCATGTATTTATTTAATGCTAAAATTTCTCTTTGGTTGCTACGGGAAAGAAACTAGACACAAAATCGATCTCTGTTCCGCAATATCCTATGACTGAATCGTTTGCCAAATATCTCTCTAATCATATTGTATATTTTCTAATGTAAAACGAAATGTGAATGTATCAATCAATGATCGAAAACAGAACAATTGCGATTT
The DNA here is from genome assembly GCA_907163375.1 of Prostheceraeus crozeri. NCBI lineage: Eukaryota > Metazoa > Platyhelminthes > Polycladida > Euryleptidae > Prostheceraeus > Prostheceraeus crozeri. Next base: position 147,294 of record CAJQUW010003655.1, on the reverse strand, counting down.
AAATTCCAGACCGATGCCAGATACAAAGCCTCTAGACATGGACCTTCAACCGCAGCACTTCAGAAACTACATCAGACTTCCCTACCTGACTAATGTCACACCGTCAACAGCTTCTTTCAAGGGGCAGAAGATCAGAAAGCAAACGATGAAGTCATGGAACAAATATGAAGCAGAACTCGTTAATCAACACATGAGATACACGGAAACCTTCAACGTACAATTCACTGAATAAAATATGAAAGTCAAAATGTAGGACATATACATTTGCAAATTGATAGTATTCCCTTGGCGATATGAGATGAAATGCAATCTAATAAGCACCTCGATTGATCAATTATTTCAATTTTGAACTCTTGTTCAAGAGAAACAAGATCAACAGAATTCAAGATTTCCTCTGAAGGAAGTCGCCTGCAAAATCCGACTTAGAAATGAAGCTACACAGCAGTTTGAATATTACATAAATTCCGCAGTACTATCGCAATTTAAGGGCCTCAGTACGATGGAAATCTGTATTTGATCCTTCTTTAGCTGTAGTAGAGCGGTTCGCGACTAACGATAGTTTTATCACATCGGAAAGGCAGGATGTCTCATGCTTTGGCACGACGTAGCAGACGTCCTTAAGTTTCCTGACACCTTTGCGGAATGACTAGTGATGTTTACGTAGAGATGCAGTATCCAAAAATGCATGCTGCTATTGACAATGTGATTCCTTCCGCTATCCCTGTCAGAACATCGGTAAAGAAAAAATAAGTAGAGAGACGATTGTTTTATCTTTCAAAAAATGTGTTGCTTAGCATCACTTCTGAAACATATTTTTCATTTTGAAAAACAAAATATTGATGATAGTAAGAATCGTTTCTGTATTAGCAAATACCAAAAGGCGGAAAATGGAATGAAAGACACATAATCGATTGCAATCAAATTCAGCAGTAGTTTAAGGCTCTTCAATGCTAGTAGAAGTGAGGTCAGAGGTCGTAAATTGCAATCGATACAATTTCGTAAAATGTTGACAAAATTTCCTTTAAATTCTTGTAGGCCAGAATAAGGGAAATCGCAAAAGAGATGTTCAATAGATTGTCAGCAAATATATCATATATTTAAAAACCATAAATCTTCATTTCACCAATCAGATACTGATGGGACGATTTTTCCTGTAACACAACTTTTTATACATCATAGAAATCTTATTTAACTCAAAATAATGATGTATCACTTCATTTCACTTTCAGTCATTTCTCTATGGCATAATTCATTCGTTCAAAAATAGCATCGTAGACTTGATAGTAGAGTATAACACTCATGTTTAGGAAGTTAATTCATATTATCCCACATGTACGTTCACATCCCATACGCGTCATGCATTCATGACGTATACATTTCATTAATCGACATGTACCAGTTACTGGTAAATTTTCGTGTGGCCATACTGACCATTTCAAGGAAGCTCGAGCTTACAGATCTGCTAGTAAATCTGAAATAACTTGCTGCGGTGTGGTTATTGGCCTTAGAATATGGCCGACATAACCTCCCTATCAGAAGAGCCGACTAAAAGGGACTAAATGGGAGGTGCGGTGTGCCTAGCACGTACCTTGGATGGTTTGTTAGTCTCTCTTTGAGCCTTACGACAAGAGAAAGGTGATGCCAGTAGATTTGACTAACTGGAAATCGGAAACTGGATCTCTTCAAGCGAGTGGCTGGCGTCATGGTCGCACTACTGAGTAAAGCCTGTAGTTGACAGGTGCAACAGAGAATCTGTGTCTTGTTTTGAAACTGATAGCCGTCCTATCTTCATGGCAACGTGAAACAAGTGTCCCAGCTATAGTAATGACGATGGCTTCTTTTCCTCCATTCAATTCTGAGGTCGACAGTGGTATTACCAGTTATTACCCTTATCTGCAGTAAACTCACAATTCTAACTGGCTGACCTCTTATACCACTGTGAAATCGTAGAAGTTGAGCTAACTTTTTCCTTATTGTCATGGAACAACAATGTGGTGGAATAAGCTTCTTTTAAAGTTATTTCCGTCATCTGTCAGTGTTGAAGCATTTAAGTGGGCTAACAATAAGTATTAATTTTATTACAAAAAATTCCACACTGAATCAGATATTATGTACTGAAATAGCTACCTCTAAGTCATAACACTTCATGTGATATTACAACCATTATCAAGTCAACATAGAATTGACAGAATGCAGGGCTATAACAGGTATCTGCCATTAACACAATTTACGAGTATGTTGGTGGTAGCAGCATCACTTTGAAGAAAAAACATCGATAAGATTCAGCGCATTAAATTGGTTAGACAAAATAATAAATGCAAATTCTAAAATTAGTTTGATATCTTGACTATTGCAACGAGAAAAAACCTTGCAGCCATTATCAATCAGATGTCCGAAAATATGGTGTGAACAGTAGGTTTTTCAAATCATAAATTAAATAATCGTATCAAAATTTAAAATAACTTTCTTATGTTCCCTTTAATTATCTCAATTTAAGCTAATAACTGTCAGGCGAGTTTCAGAATCTGCTAAGTCCAATCGACACACTGCGTTGAATCTTAACGATGTTATCATCAACATGATGCTCTCGCCTCCAACTGACTCGTTAACAACGCTGATGGCAGGTATATGTTGCAACTTTGCATCACGTCCATTCTGTGTTCACTTGATTATGGTTGCAGCAGCACCCAAGACGCCGTGACTTTAATTTAATCTTTCTCAATGAACGAGTAGGCCTACTATCTGACTAATTAAGTGTGATTATAATTCAGAGAACATTTCCGAACTCATCCAACAGCTTCCACCTGGCTCTATGGAGTTCAAATTGGAAAGGGTCTGAAATCAATATAAGATACTTCTGTTATTTGCATTTCTTAGTCACACAGTTATGAATTATATTTTACATACGGAAAATACTGAGCGTCTTGGTGGATATGAGCCACCAATCTCTGGATATCTAGTCCATTGCTCTACCGGCTGAGCTATCAATGGGACAGGAAGTCAGGAGCTCTCAGCTGTGGAATTCGGCATTATCTGCCAGTGGCTTCATCCCGCAAAGACAGTCACAGTACCACTACCAACCGTCAAATCACACTGCTAGCTGAAAGCTATCAGTAAGCCAAAGCCAGCATGGATACTTATCATGGAGAGGATACTTAGTTATTCTATTTCATCACAATATTTCTTATTTACAGCTCATTTTCTAATGAAGGACATCTTTGGTACACCAGCTAGTACTCCTCCAAGCTTTGATTAAAAGGAAGCACATCTCATAGACGTGTAATCCAACGATTTACGTAGTGATATTACATGCAATATGATAGAAGTTGATGGCTCACAATAATCAGTATTCGTTGCTGATGTCTTAGTGACAACATCGAAAGACCTTCATAATTTGTATTTTACACATTTGGTTAAGTAGTTATAGTTTCTTAATAGTTTCTTATAGTTATAGTACATAACGTAAATAAAAATGTATCAAACATCAAATTCAAATGCAAATAATCAAAGCAAACAAGAAACTTTTCTTACTGATAAGACAAACACATTATTCCTCTTCGCACGAATCCAGTAGCTACATTGCCAGAATTACACTTTTATTCCTTTAATGATCATTTGACAGATTTAGGTTCAAAATGTAAGAAATAGAAATTGACAATTGAATTTCAAATAACTTAGAAATAAGATTAACAACCACACGATGCATCTGTAGTGTTCCCACGTACTCCGCTTGCCGCATTGACTATTCGAAGTCCCTATTTCATTTCTTCATGTTGACGTAGTCATTTGATTCTATAAGGGTAATGCCGGAAATCAATGCAAGCACTGGAAAAGTGCCCGCATCCATACATAGAATAACTTGCCGCACTTCTTCTATTACAACTCGGGTGAGGACTGACAAAATAAAATAGAACCCTAGCCTCTAATACAACCAGGGGAAGCCTACTTTTATTCCGATTCAGCCATTACCAAATTAAATACTTATGATATTATTCATCAGATCTTCGTTACTAGAGCTATCAGTTATGACATCAATTGATTCGATGGTCAGTAAGTAGCCTAACTCTCAAGACGGCGAAGCTAGCTGATAGAATAGCGAGTCCCGAGGAGTATCAGTGCAAGCAGATGTGATCATCAACATCCTAACTAATCACCAACTGTCATTCCCGACCAATCAAAGCAGTTGCCGACAAATAATAAACGGCTGAAGGGGCGTGATTGCTGGCATGAAATGGGTAAACAGACCTGCTGAGTCTGTCGCATGAATTAAAAGAAAACTATTCAATGTCTGCAATTAGCTTATGCTCACTAATCAAGAATGGAAAAAGTGAAAAGGTTATTCCTGCCAAATGCCATTTAAAAGTTGAGCACTGAAAATGGTAGTCACTATCTTTGTAATTAGAATATTTTTTTACTACAAAATACAGCATTTATGTGGCAAATATTTTTATAGATGATTTAATAGAACCTAGGTAAGTAGAGTCAAAATAAAATAGAACCCGGGCTGTATTAGAAGAAATACGGAAATTAATTATTTAAATGCTAATTAACTCTTGAGCATTAATATTCCCAATTTAATCAACAAATTTGTAGCAACAAATAAGGCGGTGAAAGAATTATGAACTAAGTCTTCTTATATAACGACAAATTAGTTAGTGTATTATCACGCTGCATTCATTCATGGTTTTTTCTACCTCATCTGAGAAGGTATTCAAAGTAGAGATGAGGAAGAACCAATTAAACAGCTGTCAGATGTGGTGGTCGACGGCCTATGGTCTTAGATCCTCGCGGAAGACCTAAGAAGCCACCTGTGAAGGCATGGTTCAATTAAGAGTATCTGCGAATGATACACACTACACAGGTCCGTCCCCGTTATAGAAGTCTCCCATCGTCCGAGTCTCGACAGGAGAGAAAAAGAAGACGCTAAAAGGAAAGCAGCTAAGTAAGATAATGAGTCATTTGAGATGATCTCACCATTTCTTATGACTACTTCCATAAGAATCTTTTACGAAGAACGGATCTATCATCGCACCCTTCAAAGACTCCACACGGCGTGTGAGCTGAAGTTTTTGTTGTTTGTTAAACATATAGTACATCGGTAACTGGGTCCCCCTTAACTACTATGATAACTTAACTGACTCTCTGAAACAACGCCTGGTTGACTGATGATGATGCAAAAGCATCCCAAATTGATGAAGAATCATTAAATTGTATTTTCCTCATACATTTAGTTATCCTGGAGAATTTTGAAAACCACGTTCTTCAGCTGTCATTCCCTCGAGTCCAGAAATAAGCGAAGCACATTGTACGAGGGAGCACTTTATGAAACTGCATGAAACAAACATAAAAATGAAAGGTTTCGGTGCACATCAAAATCAACACTGAACAACGAGAATGAATTTCTTGTCTCTCATCAGACCCATTAAGTAGCTCAGAAGCGTGATGAATGTAAACAATTGAAACATTGAAACAGTTGCCACTGAGAAGAACACGCCCAGAAGCAGAAGATGTATGTAAAACATTCTTAAAATCAAAGCACTCACGGATGAGGATTTGTAATCGTGAAGCTGCAACCACATGCAAAGTATCAAATACACAACAACTGATGTCATGCAATACTCACAATACTCTGGATATGCATTTTGCAGTAGCCTTGATAATCGATCTTTGAATTTCGGCTTACATTCTCCACCAACAATCCCTCTATGTGACCACTGTAAATAACGAACATGGTAAAGTACACCCTATTGATGCAATATCTTGTAAGTATGGACATATCAATAAAAATTGGGTTGACAACTCACCAAGTCACATGGAAGGAGAAGCGACACTGAGGATAACTGCATGGAATACAGGCTCCATACCGCTTGGCTTCTTTTCCTTTGTCCTCACATACATAACAAATTCTCTGAAATCTTTCTGCAGGAATAACGTCCAGACTGATCGCTTCCATTCGCCTGGTGTCCTGGAACGTGGCCTCAGGGATGTATAAGGCGCAAATCACGTGACACCATTCTGAAATAAACTTGATATGAATCTGACTCTGATGAAATATTAACAACTAATTGATAGACTTACTTCCTTTATTGGTCATTTTAAAAGCACCATCACGAAAGGGGCACAAGGCGCATATCTAAAAGAGTTGACAGTAATTATGTTTCATACATATCTAAATGGTATGTTTTGGCGAGACATTTTGATCTCCTCATTAATAAACATAATCAAGTGGCAAAATTGTAGCAATTTGATGCAATTCGCAAAAAATAAATTAAGTAGAATTGATACTGTTAGAGATCTTCGCACACGAAAAAACCGGAGTGGCTTCCGACCGGGCAGAGGTTGTGTAGACCAGATCTTTCCATCCGTCGTATCTTGGAGCACCGCCATTGTTTTCAGCAGAAAACGGTCGTTTGCTTCATCGATTTTGCTACGACTTTTTTTTGAACCGCCAGTCCTTATGGACTCAGCTACAAATGTACGGGATGCCCATGAAACATCTTACGCTGCTGAAGGCATATCACTCTCGCACCAGATCAAAGGTCAGAGTGTATGGTGAAGAAAGTGATTTTTTCAGTACCAATTCTGGTGTTCGGCAAGGATGCATCTTTTCCACAATCCTCTTTAATTAAGCCATTGACGGATTACTGTCCAAAGACCTGACCGGTTTCCTAAGAGTGAGATTTGCTACAGACTATTCAGTCACTGATCTAGATTACGCGGATGACACCACAGTTTTGGCTGAGTCATACCACGATCTTCAACTTGTACTGAATCACATCGTGGAAACATCAAGAAGTTTTGGCATGAAAATAAATGCAGAAAAAACAAAAATCATGGCGGACGCATCCACAGATCAGGAGAAGATCCCTATTATGGTGAATGGGTTTACGATTGAAGTTGATCGATTCATCTACTCAGGCTCAACTGTTATGTCCAATGGCCAGTCAGAAGATGATATCGCCAGACGTGTAAACTGGGCACGCTATGCGTTTACCCGCTTGCAGAAACATCTGTGGTCACGTCGTGAGATCAGTCTGACAACGAAGACCCGCATTTATGAGGCCCTCGTTAAATCAGTATTGTTATGGTTGTGAAACTTGGACCATGCGTACGACTGACCAACTTAAGCTCGAAGTATTTGATCGATGGTGCCTTCATAGAATCCTGCGCATCTGAGTTAGGGACCGGATATCCAACGTTCAGCTTCTCCAAAGGACCAACACGCTACCCCTGAGCTAGACTATCAAGCGCCGCCGACTTCGTTGCCTTGGTCATGCTCTCCGAAGATCTCCTGGAGACATACTCCCGAACATCGTCTTTCCAAGTCCATGGACTGGATGGCGTCGGCGGTGTGGAGACAATTGAAGAAATGGACGGACACTATCAAAGCTGATCTTCAACCGTTACTGGGGCCACAAACATACGGCAGAAGCCGTTGGCCCGTTGGGACTTACAATGGACCCATATCGTATCCGACCTGGCCTCAGACCGTAGAGTTTGGGCTTCCCTGGTCCGAGACTCGGCCATCATCAGAGCCGGCTAACCCAGTAATGGCGACAGCCGATGCAAGAACAAGTAAAAGTAAGATGCATTTGACAAAAAATAAACTAGCTAGAATTGATGCGACTTTTCCATTAACATGAGGAAGAAATCGACCACCTAGGCCATGACACTTTCGCACTATTTTGAATACAGTCCAGCAGTGCTCGTATGCATGAGAGAAAGAAAAATAGCCGAGCCATCTCTTTTATCACTGAACATTTTTGTTTATCTACCTTGAAAATCATTTTCCAATTGCAATTGGCGTGTTCATCACACTAATGCTAATGTTCGGTTGGTTTGGTATGAATGATATTTTGCACATCCGAAATTTATCAACAAGATTACCAAATGATGGTCATAGATGCTTTAGACGCCGGCCTAGCGTACATTCAGTAATTAAATGAAAATAGTGTGATAAGCAAGCTATTTAAAAAATGATGAATAGCCCAAGCGTGGTAAACGAGTTTTTCCTGGTTGTTAGCAATCGTCAGAAGCAACTACAAAGAACAAGTGCAGGGTTTTTTTAAGGCGATATACGCGCCCGATTTGGGCGGGTAAAAATTTCAAATGGGCGGGTAAATTTCGGATGTCAACTCGGACCACTGTCCATGGCAGTCACTGTTGTTTTTCACATAAGGCGAATAATTCGAATTATTCGCATAATTCGAATTTAAAAATTATTAAACCCAACCCTATTTCAGGTGTGGATAATCTATATGAAACCTATTTATGTTCGATTATGCGATTCGCAACCATCGTCAAGTTAACAAGTACAAAAACTTTCCTTCACTCACACGCATTTAAAAGTAGGAAGTTATCAAAACGGAAATACTATGTAGTCATGTGGTGGACCATGCCAAAATAAATTTTACTGGTTGCGAATGAAGAAATACATTCGCAGTGGTGCTTTCTTGTCTCACATAGCTTACTTCATTTATAGAATTTGCATCACTGAAAGTTATGGAGGTGTACAACTGTACAGTACATGTATGTATGCCCCCTATACGTAGTTGACAATAAATTTCGATCGTTAAAGAGAAACTAGGCATATTCAATTTTTAAGTAATAATTGTAACACAACTTTTCATCATCCATGACTTAACTAAGCAATTTGCAGACTTTTGCAGTGCAAATAACACATTCATCGCTTATCAACGGTTATTTACATTCTTTAACTTCACTTCTCATTGATATGCGGCACTGTTTCGTTGATCATCAATAGGCTCTTGTCGATGAGGAATGACGTTGCAGAATGCAATTTGTCTTTATATAAATTGCAGTTTGCCATATTCACTGTGAAATCATGTAGTGTATTATGCATTTATCATATATGCTTTTACTGCAAGTTCAAGAGACAATTTTCCACTGTTCCTCTCCATCTTATCCAGCAATTGTTGCTGTGCACATTTTAGTGCACGTACGTCATGTAGGCATATATTGTACCACCACCTCTAATTTGCTGAATATTCAAAAGATGCAACTTTGTTTCCGCTTTCTTTTTACAGCTGGAAAGGAAATTGAAAGAAAGATCTACAAGCCTTGTTTAGCTTTGTTTTAGGTTGGCGGGTAGAATTTGGGAGTGGGCGGGTAAACGAAACCTTAAAAAAACCCTGAACAAGTGTATTGTTCGCCTCGACAAGTATCTTGAACTTATTTGTTTCTCAGCAGTGCTTAATATAGAAATCAGCACACGATTTGCATAGCAGTAGAATATGCGCAAAGAACATGCTATTTTTTGATGCCAGGCACTGCTGAGATGCAAAATGAAGCATGATGGCAGGCTCAGAATACTTAAAGCACATCAGGTCTGGTCGCTCCGATTTCTACGGACGAGTTTAGCATTCATAGAACGCATTAAAACGGCATTGGTTTAAGTGAGAAAACGTGTAGGTCCTACCCTAAACATGGGCATAACACGAAATTCAATTGATGAACTTACCACTTTGTGACCTTGTCTCTCGTATTCACACTTCTGACAGTACCAATCATCCTTTGGAATCTCAGTAATGCCATAACATGCTGAAATAATGAATGAATGAAATCAGATATCAGCACATGCGAAGCTCGCTGCTGAACAGATAAATGAAAATTAATAAAACGTCCTCAACCAGGGGTGCTTCACTGGCGGTCAAGCCATATGTAGGCCTGTGATGTGCCAGCTTGCTGCACACATCAAGTAATATTTTATTACACAGGATGAAATCTCATTAGTAAGCGACTAGATTCTCTGCGACACTTTTTGTGGAAAGAGGACTGACATGTTATCATGAAATGCATCACGAATGAATCGATAGCCTACAAATCTCATACACTTGCTTTTAATTAAATAGATAGTCCTTGTACAAAGAATCTTTCTTTTCAAACTTTTAAGTGATTTTCAGTTATATGCTTTTATAGTGGACTGCTGTATCTAAGTTCAATCGCAATCGAGACTCAATATCAGTAATTTGTCATAAATGCTGTTTTGTAGCTCCTTGCTGACTACAAATTGAAATGAAACATCTTCCTATAGCAACCAATATGGACAGGTGAGAAGACAGCTGACGTAACAGGTCTATCAATACCAGCCGTTACCAACATTTGTCGTTAGGCGATTGAGTTCAAATAGTGTAAAATGTAAAGGCATATTTTGGAAGAAATATGAAGGTATATTCGACCATTCCATGGGGACGCTGTTTGATGACCAATGCGATCCATGCTGTCTACTTCTATCAAAGAGTCAAATTCTGCTTTCGAGGCGATTTGTAAAAATTTCTTAGTTCAAGACGGACAAAGAGAGCAAAAAGACCTTGAAGAGATGCCTGATGAATTTCTACGAAAATACATTACATTGAAATTGAAAAGACAATGTTTTAACTTCGAATTGACCGATTATTCTGACATAAAGTGAAGGAACAGTATTCGCGCACACAAGTAGAAATCATCGCTCAAAATAAAATGACATTTTCCGAATTACATAAAATTAAAATCATAGGTCAAAAACCGTGTAGGCGTCTCTAATCAAAAACATATATATTTGATTGCTGACGAATCATTCAATATTAATATTTGTCTATCAAATCGTAAAATGATTTCGAAAATCTAAGAAAACATTTATTTAATGGAACGAGGGCAAAATGTATGATGCTTCGAATGTCAATGTTCACCTTCAGACATAAAATTTCTGTGCTGCTGCCGGGCCATACCCGGTATCTGGTAACCAGACCCCTTCCGTCACCATATAGGAGGGACTCCAAATGCTTTTATGCATCTGAAGAGCGACAAGGCTGTAATAAGTCTCAAAATGTTCTCCTTGATCTCCTATAGCCTACACTAAACATACCATGTGATAGGAATTTTGAGTGAGGCCTATCCCCCGACAGCAAGCCCAATACCCCGATTCCAAATGTTTTTATTCATCTGAAGAGCCTCAAAATGAAAAGAGTCTGGAAAGAGTCTCAACATGTTCTCCTTGATCTCCTAGGCCTTATACAATAAACATGCCATGACAGCAATTTCGAGTGGGACCTGCCTCCCCCACAGCAAACCCCTGCCCTCAACTTCAAATGCTATATTTTTCTGGTTCCCTCAAAAGTACTGTCATGGCATGTTTAGCGCATAGGAAAACATTTAGAGAATCGTTCCAGATATGCTGCTTTTTAGATTAATTACAGCATTTTCAGTCTCTCCTACAGGGGGGAGCGGAGGGTTGTCTGATTCACGGGTATGGTCCGGCAGCAGCATAGAAATTTTCTGTCTGAAGTCAACATAGACATTCGAAGCATCAAACATTTTGCCGTCGGACCAATGAATAAATGCACATGGTTGCCGGTCTAAATGTAGAATTGCTTTTATTGGTGATTCATTCGTTTATAGATCAAACACACCAGTTTTTATGTAATTGCTGTATACAGCAAAGGGTGTCGAGTGTGTCAATTCTCATTTCGCCAGGTTTTTCAAGGATTTCCTCAGGAGGGTGGCGAGCACTATTATTTCAGCATATTTCAGCGCTATTGAAATTGCACTGTTCAAAAAATTATCCGGACGCTTCTTTGAACTATTTTTGTCATCATACTAAATTTGAGATACTTTACGGCACCGGCGATATGGCCTTGTGGTAGTGTTCGATCCGGGCATCGGAGACCTTTGTTCAGATCTTGGTCGTGTCAAACCTGAGATTTTTCAAATAGGTACATTCTGCATTCTTACTAAACACTCCGTACAAAAAGAATGAAAGTGGGATGAATAACAACTCGGCCACATGGAAGAAATGCTCCGTGCCTAATGTGCTTAAGTATAAACAAGGTTAATCTATTATGTTATTTATTCCCGTTCGGGTCTTGCCGTTGAATGCTGACGTGCTAGATAGTGACCGATATTTGAATCCACTGCATTCAGTTTTGGAAAGTTCTGAATTCTTTTGAGCGGTGGTTACGAAAGATTAAAAACAGATATGCCTTTCTTCAATGGCCTGCAGCCAGCGAACAACTTATGGGATGTAAATGAGACTTTATATCAACAGAAAAGTTCGTTTCATAAACGAAATCGAACACAAAATGTTTCATTTTTATCATCAACTGATTCATATAATTCTGGAACGCTAGAATTAGTCGATTTTCCACCATTCAAAGTTGAAGCAAAACAATTGCACTTTGGAACGTGGTATTTTGAACAGCAACTGCTATGTATTCATGTCATAATAGATTATCGTGATATCAAAATGCACATGTTAATACAATGACACGAAAGCACTAGGTTATCAAAAAATAACCAAGAAGCCAGAAAAATCCCACACAGGACGAAAATCACAAGCGCAAAAGGAATTCAGCTGATCAGACTTTTAAATTCAGTTTGTGTAGAAGATATAGACGCACGGTAGACGTCAGACATGACATTTTTCTCTGATAGTTCTATCAGAGATGGCGGTGTTTCACAATAATGCTACCTCTGCATTGGGGTAATTAACACTGGAGGAAACCATTGTAGAAATTTCTTTATCCGGCTTAATTTGACTCAAACTGACTTTGCATTCACCCTTGTCAAATTATGTCAAGTCCGCCAGTTTCTTGCAATTGGTGTTTATTGAAATAAAACGTCATTAAATATCACATCTCATAAACAATTTGCTACTTCAACTTGGTATGTTTCGAAGTTGAGGTCTGAAAAATTTACTAAAAACAATAAATTTTGTGAAAAAGTTTTGAAATTATATGAATCAGTTGATAAAAATGAGATATTTTGTGATCATTAGAAAGCACGGAAAATTAACTTTCCCATCGCTGTGGTATTGGTATAGGTTAGCAGAAGTTTGCAACAAAAACAATTTTCTGCGATTGTTTAGTAATTTATTCCCAAAAGGGAATAAATTACTAAACGGTCGCAGAAAATTGTTTTTGTTGCAAATTGAATCAATCCCGACAAATTCTAGCAGAAGTTTATTGTTTAGTTTCTTAGAATGGCGTCACTGATCTACTCTTCGCGTCTCTGCTAGTCTTGACCGAAGCAGAGAACAAAATTTTGACCACTAGAAGAGGCTCCAGATGACTCCATATACAAGCAACCCATTTAGAGTCGCGATCCCGATATTTGGAAACAACAGTCTACACACAAGCTTCATTGCTTTGCGACTTGGGTGGCCTTCTTGTCATATTTACTGAGGTTCTCGAACTCATCACTTAGCTTTGCCACTGACTTTTATTCGATACCAGCGAAAACTGATGCACATTTTGTCAGTGGTAGCGTTGACAGAATTTTGCTGGTATGATTCTGGACTGATACCTTCCCTCAATTTGGTGTGGAAGCAGACGCATAGGCAACCTTCATGTTAAATTGTGCGACTCTAGCAATTTCATAGCGACTTCATAGCAATTTCTAGCGACTCTACGATTTTCATGGAAATGCACACCTATTGTTATAACTCGAAAGAAAGTTGTGCACATTTAAAACATCTTACAACATGAATAAATAACTTGAAGAGAAACGAACAATTTTATTTATCTTTTTTGTGTGCATGACTCGCAACTTTAATTACATGTCATTAGAGGTTTCATAATTTGTCAGACTCTTATTACGACTGCTACGAAATTTCAAGTAGACACGATGAGAAGCAAAAAAAGATTTTTTTCGACACCTGTGGATTGATTGCGACTATGCTAGTCAACAGTTATATATAGTCAACCGAATCATATGTATTCAATTCGATGTGAATAGCCAGAAATTTATTTTATACGATGCACCGCTACTCATTTGCATTAGGCCTATCATTTGCGCTTTCACTGTTTATAAGTGACCCGTGAACGACACCATACCATTGCCTCACAGATATGATTGACCGAGTCATGTGGAAAAGAAATAAATTGAAGAATCCATGAATATTATCTGAGGCATTGAAAATCTTGCTAATTATCACTGAAACCCAAAACCAAAGCTTCAGCTTCACTTTTCAGAGCAGTCGTCAGGGTTTAACAGATTTATCTCGAGGTGCTTCATGCGGCATAGTAGCACGCATGGAGCTGCTGTCTATGACCAGTAATATTTTACTTCAGCTATAGTAGTGACAACTCAAATATTTGCCTGACACGTTTCAACATGCAGACATCAGACGCGACCAGCCAATTCTTAACAATTTGCAATCACGATTCGAAAAGATAATTACATTAACATTTTTAAAGAACCAACGTCATCTAATAAGATTCATTGCTTATGAAATAGTGCTTTTCGTATACCCATCGCATTACATTTGCAGAAAAATCACATTGTCTTTTTAACGCACCTTTATGCGTTCCCAAGTTGCAACCGGGACCGTCACAGTACACAATCACATTTTCTCCTTCAGCTGTTGATTCAGAACAAACGCAGCAACTGCCTTCCTCCATCACATGAGCCATCGGTTAAAATAACTAAGTGCATAAATCCCTCGTAAAGTTAATCAAGACCACATCATTAAGATTCTCACACTCTTGTCAACAACAAAAATGAGACTAGAATCGAAAATTTTCAAAAGTTCACGAAGAGTGCAAACACAATGTCACGGTATATTTTAAAATGTTGTCTATCCCTTGAATATTGATTTAAGGCATTTGCTTTAAAAATCAGTGCACATGCCAAAGAACATTCATCAAATTCAAGCATGGCTTCAAAGATTGCCGTCAAGCAATTGTGCCTGATATTCAGTGCAATTAAGTGGTTTTCAGTGCAATACCGAAATGCAAGCGACATCTGATTCCTTAATGGTGAAGCTCAAATTTCGATTGCAGCGTCTTGGTATGAATGTGGAGTTCCATAAACTACCTTAGCTTCACAATATCTTCTAGTTTTGTTGAAGCATGAAATCAGATTGCTTTTTTTACACATTCTGTTGGCACATGATTTAAAGAGAGTAAAACACGAAATTGTCCATGCGCGATTTTTTTATGTTGCTTCTTGCGATTTCTCTTGGTCACATGTCTTCTGTTGATGTTCTTTCAAACCATTGAGCAGCACCTTTCAACTTGTAGAGCTGATGTAATGATACAATGATACAAAACACACAAACTAACTTTTCTTCAAGAATAATTATATGTTTGTGTTGTACTCAATATAGATTTGCCATGAATATTCCAAATGATTATTCAGCGCATGAACAGGCAAATTCTGGCCAAAAATAGCTTTGGTAGGATGACACTTTAGTGATTTGAGTCCTTTGTGAAGCATATTCTTGCCGAGATTTAACAATGAAAAATTTTAGAAGCTCAAAGGAGTAGGTTGCTAGTTGTTGTTTAAGTGTATCAATAGCGTCCTCAAATATAGCGAAAGATTATTGACATTAGTAACTAGTGCGATCATATGGTCGATTGAAAAGATTTTCCGATTTTTTTATACCCAATGTGATGGCTGTCTATTTTGATAATAAAGTTGATGTTGGCTCTGATAACGTAGTTGATGTAAAGTGGCACTCAAATTTGCAATATCTAGCAATCGCATCTTTCGAAAATAATCAAGGATCAGTGACTTTTTTTAAGGACGAGGTAAGAAATGGAAATTAGTTATAAAGTGATCATTCACAGGTAAGTATTCCTTTTCCGTAGGCACTCAAGAAATTTCATATTGCTTGTAATTTAGTAGATTGAATTTCTTTGAATGTTGCCCATGGTGGGTGAATTCAATAGGACATGCATGTTTTACTAATAAGTGGTCGTGCAGGTTGCGGTATTTATTTGTATTTACTAGAAGATTAGTCTTTATTTTATAAAGGACAAGCAAACGTCGATAAAATGATTGAAAATGAATTCATTTTTGTCTTTTTATGTCCAAATGATTGATATCTTGATACCTAGGATAATTTTGATTGATTAAAAACCATGAAGCAGGTTTATCTGGTCATTTTTGATACAATTCGCTGTCTAAATCGTTGAACAACCTGAAAATCCCGTTTGGCTGTTGCATTTTCTCACAGATTAAAACCTTTCACAATTAATCTATAACTAGTTTCATTTACTTGACCAGTCGAGACACTAAGTTTAGGAAATTGGTTTGTCTAATTAATGAAGCAATTATTGAATAGTAATAGGAAGTCTTTCTAGCTGATAATGATAATGATATGCATTTACTTTGGTTAAGAAGCTACAGCTGACTGTAAGACGAGTGCATAAAGGGAGTTTGTATTATAGATCAAAGCAGAAATGCAGAGCTCCCAAAAGTTTGACAAAAAGGATCGTAAAAGGAGATTCCTGCATCGGTCTGTAGCACAGACAACTGACTTGCGCTTACAACAACAATCGGAGAGTCATAGAAACTTCATAACATCGTCATCGAATTCGCCAATTTTTGTAGCTGGAGTAGTACCTTACATGAAGGATAGCACACCGCCACCAGTTCTGTCAATCCTGTCTTTCTTTATTCTCAATGTACTTGAGACATTTCTGATTTGACCTGATTCTTTTATAACTCCTCGTAAATATGCATTTGCCTTTTAGCGCATCGTTTGACTCATAATTTCAAAGACATCTGTCTTTCTGTAGTTCCTGTGGTGTGTATACAATACTTGATGTTATTCCATTATATGATGTATTCCATCATAGATGGTCGGGAATGGAACATGCTTACGAGCTTCTACTACACAAATTGTAGAACCACAGAGCTATTCGACCTTCCACTACGAAGGCAGTTGATCGAAATAGCTGATATTACTTCATGTCGCCCTTCGCCCGTCCTTTCATCATGGAATCAGTAGCTAAAAATCTTGCCGATCCACTTATCGGAAGCACGCGTCAGTAACTAGAGCGTGAAGTATTTGCTGTTATTTGCAGTCAGGTGCGAGAAATGCCCGTCTGCAGGTATGATTTTCGAAATCTTCTGATCTTAACCAAACTGAGGGAATTAAAGACTCAACAAATGGCTGAAGCTTTGGAATAACACAAATTTGAAGTTTGCCAGTGAACGGAGGGACCGATCTTGATGACATCAGTATGGTTTATAGCCCAAACATAGGACGTCGCTGTTAATGTAACGAGAGTTATTAAGTTGCATGCAGTTGACCGTCAAAAGCATTGAAACGCGAAAGTAGCGCAAAATTAGGTAGGAAAACGTGTAAACGGAGTGAACTGTTGAAATTTGAAGATTTAGCTGAAAGTTTAGCACGAGCCTGATTAAATGGTAATAATTTTTATTTTTCTAATTCCCAGTTTCGTCTGTAGGCATCGGTGAATGCACTGACTAAAAATTCACACTTTCAGGACTCACAGACCTCGTATTGTTTTTATAGGATTCCTATTTTTCTTAGGAATTTCTATTTCTTCAGTTGAGATCTCCTATTGTATGGTGCCTTCAAATATTGACAAAAGTTTTGATAAAATTTTAAATTGGGATTTAATTGGACAGAGTGAGAGACATGCGTCGATCATCTGATGGTCGACGATTTCTTTTACATACTCCTTTTTATGGAATTTACCGCACTTAATTGTGTGCCTCTGATGAAGCCTTTATGAAGTAGGCGAAGATACTGGTGCCTACAAATATCAACACAGTTCTGATAATGCAGTCTCTACATTGGGACTGAATTTGTCACAGTGAGAGATGTTCTGGTCATCTAATCTTCCTCTTCCTACTCCTATTTTTGGGAACTAATCAAGTTTACCTTTTTTCATTGGGGTCAAGTGGGAGACAAATTTTCGAGTTATTGTGCCGCGTTTTCTTTTTCCGATCCCAGTTCTTTTGGGGTAATGAGTTTCATCAAATTATTGTATCTTGAAAGAGTGAGACTTGCCCTGATCATTGGCTGGCCGACATTTTCTTCTACCCACTCCTACTTTTTAGGTGTGAATTTCTTCAGAATGAGAGACCCGTTTCGATCGACCATAGCAGAGATGGACTTTTTCCTTTTCCACTCTTATAAAAAGGTTCTCCACTTTATTTCATCTGGATTCCGGGAAGTGTGAGAGACTTGCCTCGATCGTTACATGCTCACCGTTTTCTTTTTCCCGCTTTATATTCATGGAATGAATTTTCAGTTTTTTCTAACTGGGTAGAGTGAGAGATTTGGTTTGACAGAACCATCAGAAAACTATAAAAGTCTCCTTCTCTTACCCATATGTATTTTGGAACTCCTTCACTTTGGTCCATCTGGATTGTGGGCAGCATGAGAGAATGAGAGAGCATTAGAGATTGTGGGAAGCATGTGTCGATAGTTAGATGATTTACGTTTTCTTTTTCCAGCTCTCCTCTTTCTTGGGAATTTTTAGCATTTTGTTAAGCGCATGTAGAACTGGGTTCTGTCACCCTGATACTGCACCTTTGTATCTGTCAGGAACTCAACTTCGAACATTGAATGACGAAGAGTGACATTCAAGAGTCACTCCAAGAGTCACTTCAAAAGTCATTTCAAAGAGTTATTCAATGACGTTAATGGCGCAGACCAATATTCACCAATTTTTATGCTTAGTTTGATAGAGAGACTTGTTTTCTGAAAGCCATAAGTCTTGAGTATTCTCCTTGTCATAAATACTAGCACTTGAATGTTGTTCGGTTGAAGAATTTGAAATTGGATTGGCATTAATCGAATCCAAGAAATCTTGAAGAAACGCATGACATCGCTTGTTAAATGATTATTGAAATCTTAGAAATTTTTTTCAATTTCAATTCATTTTGAGAAAACCCGCAAAACTTCAAGAAAGTAGTCAAAACAAACAAATTATTCGAAAAAACAGCAGCTTCATGATATTATTTTTAACCATTTTACAATGCTAAGTCTATCCTCCTATCTTTGTATACTTAGTTGCTACGAGTCCTGTACTTTTTAGTTTGTTAAAGAACTGACGAGATACAACTTAGACACTCTGCCAAACTAAGCATGACCTTTCACATGGTATTGGGTTTATTGAGATTGAGCATCGTAATCAATGACAAGTCGTTTCAAATGTTTTTTAGCAACGCTGATTTGGTGAAACGTGTCAGCACTGTATCGCTTCGTGCATTCAACGAATCTTCAAATCATTTGGAAAAGCAGATTGGTAATTCATATTGTGTCAACTTTCATTAAAAAATTCTGTGGTTTTCATGTTGAAATCCATCATCAAAGAAAACGTTCACTTTTCTTTCATGATGTCTAGTGACCACTACTGACCACTTAAGAGGAAAGTATGTGTCAAAACAATCTATGGAACACAAAGCTTCATATGACATATAGTTTGTTAAAATTGAGCCATAATCTGAACACGAAATCTTTGATATATCATCACAGATGTTAGTCTTTGCACTTAGAAATTCGTCGTTCAGAGACTTCCTTCGGAGACTCAACCCGCTCATACCCTCGCACATTAAATCTCTGACTCGGAATCTCCCCAGCGTGTAAAGCTTGATGTCAGTGATACATATGGATAGCTATTTCGATATAAATACAGGGCTGATACAAAGTATATCCGCAGGGTCAATAATTTATGCCCTTGAATATTACCAGGGGTAGCACAATTTATTATTTGCCACCACTGAGACACATAACTTAACATGCATGACACATAGTCAATATTCCTAGAAACTTCTAGAAACATACATTGATATGAAACTTCAGAGCTAATCACATCCCCTTCGTTATGTGCATTGCTTCAATCATGCAATCAACATCATCCGAATGAAAAGACAGCAAGACTCAGAAAGGCAACCATTATGACATATTTTAAAGTGAGAGGAATAAAGACTCTTTCCTTCCATTTTGCGTAACGCGTTCTCTGTTGCTGTGACTTAATGCCGTTTCTGATGTGCAACAAATTAATTGTCTGTCGAATCAATAACTAACGTACGCGAGTATGTTGTGCTTTGATCTTCCGATTATGCTTCTACCATCGATGTCTAGCATCGACATTACACAATAAAAGGCCCGTTACATACTTATTGACCAGTGACTTTATATTTCTTTTAATGCATACTGAATGATAGTATAGGTACTCATTGATTCATCAATTTTGAAGCGTCAAAATTAAATAGGTACTCTGTCTTAAGCAATGTGGTGTCTAATTGAACTACATGTACTTTGAAAAGATCGTATCTTATAGAGAACTTCATTCATTTTATGAATAGGTCAGAAATGTTTGACATTTGTGATATTTCGGGGATCATTTGATAGTCAAGAAATCTCACCGAGTCACTGTACAAATAGACTACATACTATAATAGACTGCATCTTAGTGTTTTTGCCTTTTTTAGATGAAGTTTGGTATTTGAAAGTGAAAAAATTGCAGGAAAGAATTGAGAATTCAAAGACGAGCGGGGATTGTGCTGATGTCATCTATAAACGTAAATTAGTGCGGATTTCTTCGACAGACTCCTGTCTACGGGGAATTCGTAGGTTATTTCGAGGGACAATAGGACTCGATTTTCCCCTTAGTTTCATCTCTAAACTGCTGCCTAAAAACACGCAGTACACACTTAGCAGGACAATTCATTTCACCGTCTGTTGAACTATCCGGCAAGTACGGAAACTATCAGTGTGCGGCAGTATCCCAGCGTATTAAACTATTGAAATAGGTCGCAATTTAATTTGTTTTATTGCAAAAAGTAGATTCGGTTGCGAAAAAAACACTTTTACGAAAAAACCCAGTTTTTCAATCTAACCACATCAACATTCTAGACATGCTTCCTAGGATTTAATGACCTAAATGGCTTCACTGCATGGTCACAACAACTGCTGATGGCGCAATGAAGAAGATACATAAACTTGGAAGTCTGAAATCTCGATTTCATTAGTTTTCTGAACGTGGGTTTTGGGGCCAAAACCCTCAAAAACCAAACCCTGCTTTTAATTAAAAGAATCCTATGTAATATCTTATTTTGGAACCCAAAAGTAAAAGGCTAGTCGAGAAACCCCTGTCTGTAGAGCAACGATTCGATTCCAACGTGTCATCATCGATAGTAGGCCAAAAATAGATCTTGGATAATAGTCAAATGAAAGGATTTTGTGCTAAGTCAAATTTTTCTGTTGGCAAGAATCAAAAACCTAAAAAGTGCCATGTTTCTGTCTAAAGAGTTTTTGGCAACCAGTTTAATCTTCTCCTGACTTAATCTAGCAGCATGAACGTCCAGTTTTTGGTTTGATATGAAGGGGTGCAGCCTCACACACGAATGTTTCGGAGAGCCTTATGATGAAGCTTTGCTATACTTTAGTTTTTGTATTCAGATTCCGAAAAAAACATCATCGGCTCCTCTTATTTCAAAATTGCTTCATTTTTGGATTTCATCCTTTTTATTGTCACGGATACACGTTATTATGGAATTTAACAGTATTGCAACCACGTGCATGTCAAAAGTGTTCCGAGCGATAGCTCTTGTAATTTTGAGAAGGCCAAATCTAAGATAGACCTACATTTCTCACAATTTTTTGCTTTTACATGTGCTTATTCAGGTGTATGTGCAATTTTACATTCACATAGCGTGAATTGCGCAACTTAACTAGATTTTATGACGAAATGTAGAGATGCATTATCACACTGCGTGACTGTCCTACTGATGCTGTAGGCCTACTCACTGAAGCTTCTGAAAAATCAAAATGCATTGATGTAGCAGTTGAAAAGATAGTCACTACTCCGCAATCTGGGGGCATGATGTGCAGATCTACTAACAGCTGTACAATTATAGCAGGACTATCTTATCCTGTTAAAGCGCAAACACTTGATAGTAGGGTAATTTCCTTTTTTTCATTATTGTCTAATATTGTATTAAATAGGCCTAGTGTTAAAACTTTAAAATTTACTGTTATTTAGCAAGTAGATTCATGCATTGATGTCACCTATGTACATAACTACCGTTTTAGTGGTGTCTAAAAGTCAAATTAAGTGATTTCCGGACTGATTGAGAAGAAGATCGTGAGAGAATACCGTTAAATTGAAGAAACTCAAGAATGTTCCCTATTAGGATCATGTAAGCGTGGCAGGCTTGAAGAACGTCTAGGTTGACGTTATGAGGCTATCATCAAGTCTCACAATCGATTTTCAATTCAAATATCAAATTATCTCCATTGGTAATCAAAATTGTGCAAATTTATCTGAAGTAATTCCTCGCAATTTTTGCTATCTGTGGTGTAGTCTCTGTGGCGCAGTGGTTAAGTGCTTGGCCTAGCGATCTTTCGGTCTGGAGGTCGAGCCCCAAAAGCGTCATTGGAGGTGATCAGGAAGGGCATCACAATGCTCTAGATCAAAAACTATTTCGGCACCGTCCAAGCCTCAAGTATGGGGAGTAGTGACGTTAAACCATCATTTCATATTTGCTATTTGTAGCTATGAAAGAACAACTGAATAAACGTTTTGAAGGCATGCTGCTAACTTCAAGGACTTTCCATTTTCCATGTTCTTAAATTCATTTGTTATCGCTGAGTTTATGTCTTCAGTCTTCGTAACTTGAATGAGAATGACTGATTCTAGAGGAAAAATTTGAACGCATTTGAGCAAAAAGTATGCTGTACAGCAAGTTTAAATCTTGATCTTTAATCATCGAA
Source organism: Prostheceraeus crozeri (assembly GCA_907163375.1). Taxonomy (NCBI): domain Eukaryota; kingdom Metazoa; phylum Platyhelminthes; order Polycladida; family Euryleptidae; genus Prostheceraeus; species Prostheceraeus crozeri. The sequence continues at coordinate 124,814 of CAJQUW010003655.1, read as the reverse complement.
TACTTAACCGCATTTTTTAATTCATTTTTCTGGTCAAAGATATATTTATTTATTGAGTGATTCATAAATATGAGCATTACTTGCATATAATTACGTATGAAGAGACAATAAAGAGTTATAAGAAGTACAAATATTCGAGTATAAAAGTGTCTTTGTAATGAAGGACAGAAAATGTGATTTAATTATTCTTTACAATAGATTGACAAATGTGCTTAAAGCTTATGATGATTTTTATTCTTCAGTTTTACTTTTCAGATCAATTCATATAGTTATTACAGGTTTCCGAATGGAGTCATCATGAGTTTCTTATTAATTTATTTGATTGATTTTTGTTATCATAAATCTTACAGAATGCAAATGCGCTATAGAATTTGTGGCAACTGAAGTTGCGCTGCTATTTTTTCTGATTTTTCCAACGTCATTAGGCCTACCAATGAAGTGATTCAGTTGAAATGCTGGATCTTAATAGCAAAAGTTTCAGTAGTAGTCAGTAAAATGACGGCATTGAAATTCCTTATTTTAGTTATGTTTCATAGTTGTTTTGTTTAGCATGTACTCATTACACGTCTGCACGCGACTAACGATATACTAATGATACTCTGCAACAAATAAGATGAATTAATATATTCGCTAAAATTATGCTGATTATTTGTGTGAAATTCAATTAAAAGCAATTCATGAGCTCTACTCTAAGCTAGAGTTCACCTTGATGAATATTTTCATTCGATTGTTTGTTGAGGTATTGTCACAAACTTTAATTAAATCTTCTACGCTCAACAGGGAGAGAAATGTGAAGATTGCGTGGTCAATAAACCCAATTGCGTCACCAATATCCAATGGCATCCTGTAAAACCTTTGCTTGCCATTTCCTGGGCATCTGGAGAAGTTTGCGTGTGGAATCAATTGGACAAGCAACTTCATGAGACCACACAAGAACACAAAAACAAAGTGAAAGTATTAGAATGGAGTAGCCAAGGCACTCGTCTTCTTTCTGCTGATGAAGTAAGTTGAATAATTTGTTAAAAAAACAGCCTTTGGTCATGCTGATGGATTTGAAAGTCCACGTATCTGACAATCTTGTTACAGGACTTCTTAGATATTAGTGATTTCAAAAAGTGTCGTATTCAAAATTAGTCGTATGAACCTATTCAACCTAACTATCAATCCCTTCATTATTACCTATTGAGTATTTTGTCAACCTCAATGTGTGGAACCTTGCTCCTCTAGTCTCTCGCAACTAGACTAGTACTTGTTGAGTGATGACTGACTGATTGCAGCATTGTGTTTTATATCCCTTAATCCAGTGGTCTTCAAAGTGTGGTACGCCGAGCATTTCCAGATGGTACGCGTACCATTTGAAAAACGAGGCACCTGAGGAATCAACACAACATTCGGCATGCTTTATCAGCTGCAAAATTGTACAAGGAACGCTAGAAAACGATAATAAATATCACATAAAGTTTATATGCATATACTATATGGTGTATATTTCAGCAAGACAGATAATTTCTTATTTTCTCACATGTCACATGAGATTGCCAATTACATGATTTCTAACACGGCGCATTTAAACAAATTCTAACACCGGTACATCCAGGATAATAGTCAGTGACCACTCTGCTTAGCAGCACTGAGTTTGTTGAGTCGCGGCTGTATCGCTCTGAGCTTCAGTCAGTTTCTCTTTTTTATCTTCAAATCAGCATAGTGTGAGAAACCTGTCTCGCAGAGTTAGCTGTACACGAAAACGAAGAGTTTTGCAGAGTCAAATGCGAGAGATCGCAATACAAAGCTGTAGCACGAATCCAAAAATTTGATAGAGAATTTTGCTCGAAATATGTCTTGCTTAAATACAGCATATACTGTCAAAATTTGCTTTTATTACTCGTCTATACCCATTGTCATTTTTCCGAATGTAACTTCTGGTACACTTTGGGATACTTACATTTGAAAGTGATAACCAAGCAAATAGTATGAAGACCACTGCTTTAATCAGTATCAGAAGAATTGGTAGAAGTACTGTATTCCAAAGCATATCATTGTGGATGAAGACAAGCGAATAAATGTTGAATTCCATGAAGAATTAGTCGTATTGTGAGACCTGCGATAACAAATAGATTCAAATGAAGAAATTATTGTTTCCCATTGTCGTGTTATTTATTGTGTATCATCAGTTCAATTGTGTTAGCTGTAGATGAGTGCCATTGTAGTTCTATTTTTTACCTCCATTATCCATTATCCATTTTTTATTTTAGGGCTCGGCCAAGCGAAAATGAACAGCAACATCAAAAAACAAAGTTCCGATTTAAGATTTCTAACGTATGTTTTCTTATAGCTAATATTCTGAAGTTTTTGTAACAGATCGAGTTTTTCTCATGACATCTATATTTAGCCAGAAAATTGAAATTCAAGTTAGATGATTTTTTTTATTTCAACGCAATATATTTTCAGCGTTTTTTGGATTTTTTTCTGTCTCGTATCTCTATTAAACGTTTGATTGGACTTAAATGATTCACTTCATGAGCGACTGTTAGGTAATGTTAAGCGATTTTACCATTATTCATTTGATTTAGAAATCATTGATGAGTATTCATGGCTGAGACAGAAAGGTGACATTTGAGTTTGCCATTGTGATTCCGTTACCAAAAAACATCATTTTATTTTTCTTATTCTCAAGGCTCTGGTAGAAAGATGCTGATCTTATGTCAAAGCACGCCTCTTTATCAAAGTCAACTGCTGGTATAATGGAGATTTTATAATTAATATATTTTCTCATTGAAAATGACAGTGCTTTTGTGTGATTCCGTTACCGGTAACGGAATCACATCATCCGTTTATCGATAAATGTTATATAAATCGCAATAATTATGCCCCGCAGATGGTCAATAATGCCAAATATCAAGAAAAACAAATGTTTTAGTTAAAAACAATCATTTTTGACATGTATGAGCCCGTGATTTGAAAGGATAAATTACAAAAGCAGAGATTTCATGCTAGGCCTATAAGCACTCTAGTTATGATGAAAACTGTCCGATCATTTCATGGCATACTTTTGCATCATCGCACGTTGCTGATCACTGAACTTGAACGAATGTCGAAGCATTGCGGTTCCCAATGTGCTGATTTGTGGTTCGGACACACAAAAAGCGCGTTTTAATATCCTCGCTGCTAGAGTCGGCATCATCAGGATCTCGGTAAATCCCGAAGCTTCCTGTGCTTAGCAGGTACCTGATTTTCATTTTGTTCTTGGTGGTGCTGCACACTGCGGCAACATAGAGAATGGAACGACCTCTTTCTGTTGGTATGTGACATAACTTCCTGGCTTCACAGATGCCGGCTGGTCTTCGGAGATTCCGGTGACAAATGAAACCTGTTGAACTAGCACATGCAGTTCTGGAGATGGCTGCATTGAGTAACTTGATGAGGTAACGATACCTGGATCGACAGTCCGCACACAATGAACACTATGCGTGCCTGGAATGGCGATTGCACTACTCCAGATTGCATCAAGTTCTGTTCTTCGCCTCTCAATCTCCATATTTGGCACATAAAGAATCTTGATAGTGGTCAAGTGCTTGGCACATGCAGCGTAGTCAGCAGCTGACTTAACAAGGTATCTCTGCTCATGATGGCGCGATGCACAAGCCTTTTGACAGTACCAGCCAACCCCGTCGACAGCTCCCTTTCCATGCGACGTAGCGAAGAAATGCCAGTTGACTACCAAGCCCTTCGTCTGCTTCATACATGCGATAAGGGTAAGCATAAATTTCTTGCTGTGCCGCTCCATAGAAAATGTCAATGTGAGTCAGATTAGTAGTCATCTCAGTCTTGATCTGGTCGATGATTGTTTCAAGCATTACTGCAGCAGTATATTTATCGTGAGATAACCGATCTGAGACAACAGCAAAGTGGTCCCTTCTTTAGTCCATACAACGGCCGAGAACACAGCGAGCTGCTTGTGTACCCAATGACCACTCTGGATCTCATCTTGTTCAATTATGGATGCATTTTCACTGAAATCTACCTGCAACACAGCATGGTGCTGATGAGGGGTAGTGTGCATTCGCTGAAACGCTGACGACTGCTCTTTCTTAATGAAGCAATGGATCTTCAAGCAGGAAGCTTCTCAGCCAGGGAAGACATGGCATCCCATACGGTACCACACAGTTCAGTCTTTTTGTCTCCTGCGCCATTCCGCACCCATTGAAGCCACTTGATCTGCTCGGCCACGGCATCATCGCCTGATGTCAACAAGCAATCGACTGAAACTTTCTCTTTACAGTTTTCACAATGTCCGAACATGCAATCTTCCCTATTGGGATCACACGCGATAGCTTGCAGAAGTTCAATGTTAGTTGGAGCACTCGAGATGGACTTCATGCCCTATAGAAGGAAATCGACGTTGGCGTGATAAATGCAGACACAAAAATTATGTGGCATCTTATCTTTGTAAAGAACCACATCTGGACGTCAGGTCTTGAATGTAGAAAGTTTCACTGAGTCGTTAGGATACTCTTCTCGATACAATGCAAATACCTCGCGGATTGTCATCAACAAGTACCGACGTTGTTTCTTCACTTTGATGCCGTCACGGATTTTTTCTCCGAAGTCCATCCAGAAATGTCGTTGCGAAGGTAGAATTGTTGTACTCTTGCCTCAACTTCCCGTGATAGCTTGTTGTGCGGCGTCGTTGGAGTCTTGATATCACGAGACGGGATTTCTTCCGTATCACATTATGTCCGCATAATCTTCTTCAACTTCCGAGGAGACCGAGGCAAGGCTGCCCTAGCCCGCGAGCGAGACTAAATTTCGCCTGATGCGGTTCTTTGTCACCTTCTGATCTAGCCTTCTTTGTGGCACGCTATCTTTGCATATTTTCTCTGTGCTTCTTCTTAGGAAGATCAGGATTGGCAGCTCTAGCTCTCTTCTTTCGCTCACAGTCTTTCCGCTTCCATATTTCTGGTCCCATCTTCGCTTTCTTCCTTTCCCGGTAGCGACGTTGCTTCTCAGCTGCGGTAAGTGGCATCTTCCCGGTAGCACTAATTCATTCAGTCACCAGCAAAGATTGAAGGATTCCAGGAATCCTTGAGGCTGGGATCCCAGGTAATCTATCTATAGATATGAAGTATTTTGGAATTTTTCATTGAACCGATAAGAGCCAATTGCTATTCGATAAGGTTGAAATCAAACCAGAATTGAGGATGTGACTACGTGAGTTTTCCAGGAATCCTTGACACAGCGGGGAGTCCCAGAATACCTATTTACAGATAAGAAGTATCTTGTCAGTGAGCACAGTCACCACTGTGATTCGATATGTTAGAATAATCCTAAAAGCACGCCATCCTAACCACGAACCTATCCTACCTCCTTACATAAAACGCAAATACGGGTGCATTCGTTACATGCAATGTAAATAGCCTTCATGCTTTCAAAACATTGAAATAAACCATGAAAAATACTTTATACTTGTAGAGATATGATAAACAACTCGGAAAATGTTTCACGTCTTAAGCTAATTTTCTTCAACATTTGTGATTCCGTTACCTTGTGATTCCGTTACCACGTTTGGTCAAATATTTGGTCAATTTTATTATGGAAGTATTGTATCAAATATCCCAATACTTGAAATAAAGTTAGGCCAAGCAACCTAAAATAGCATAAAATAATCGAAACCAATATCTTTGCAGAGGAACAGCATGTTTAGATCCATTCACTGAACCTATGAAAAAGTCATGTCCAAATCACGTGATTCCGTTACTATTGACTTTCGCGCCTGTAAAACATATATCAATATATTTTTCAAAGTTGATACTATGCCTGCTTGGAGGACCGATCATGCCCATAAACATCGCGCATTTCATTAGTTTATCAGATGTTTCTTTACTGAGTAACAGTCTCATGAAAATGTGTAAATGCTCAAATGTGATTCCGTTACCGCTTGGCCGAGCCCTTTATCCATCGGTTTCATGTTGCTATAAGATATCATCTTCAATTTCCTTAACAATCGGTGACTATTATCCTTTTCTATTTCCACTACTAGTAGGTGTGCTGTGTATGAAGCGTCTGTGTGGCACGGCGTTGTGTGGAATCAGTGTTAGTGGTGAAGTAAACAGTAAGAATGAGTATTAGTAGTGATGTAAGCTTGCAGCAGTTATTGGGACAAAGCTGATAAGTCACGTGAAAGCTACAGTGAGTTCTTTTAGGAGCTGGTTAATCCAATAGTTAAAACAGCATTGCACTTATAAACCTCGAGATTGGAGAACGTCATGAATACTCACTAAGACTACTTCAGTTAACTATTCAAATAAGTAAGAATTATATTCTATTATAAATGAGCGTGGGGATGCTTTTCATCATCGTTTGAGAATTGCCATTGATTGTCATTTGACATTACTAGGTTAGCCTGCAACATATTCTTATCAAATCTCCAAAAATCAGAAACGTCCTATAACTACGAAAAGTTGAAGTGTCTGGTGCGCATGAACACAGCAAGTCTGCGAGATGATATTGCGTCAAGGCTTATTTGTAATAGAGACAAATCTGCAATGCGCAATAAGCATATTGATAATTTTCTCGAATATTCATTAAATATTTGAAACACTACTGACATATCGCTTAAGTTAGTACACCAGAATTTATCATTAAATGCTGCTTTTTGCAAACTCAATATAAAAAGAATAATTGAATATTGATTTGTAACCTCAGTGCTCAGACACACCTGTTTGAAAACTTTTGCGACGAGGCTGCCTTTTGTAGTCTAATTGTAAAGAATAATTCCATTTTTGAAGAATTGAAGGATTCATGTGATGCAAGGATCTACAACCTCTAAAAACTGCTTTTCTATTCTTGTTTTCTACAGACTTCTTCATCAAGTGAGTGAGAGCTGATTGAATCAATGATCTGCAAGAGTTTCATTCGGCTTAAGTTGCAGAACTATTCCATGATTTCAATTCACTTTCAATCATGGCTTGCTCACTTTCATAGTACAGTTTCTCCTGATTACATAACACATACGCGCGTTTACTCTTTTATTCAACTGTGTCTGCATTTCAATTCCAATCGTAAAACGTTCCAACAAACGCTCTTGAAATTCTTGAATAACTGTCGTTTTTGCTACGAGTAGCCTTTACCGACACCGCAAAATTGATTTGACTTTTTCATAGCAGATGGTCCAGTTCACTGATGGCCCTTTACTTGACAATGCACCAGTCAGCATAGTAGTCGCTAGAATTTTGAAAGAAAGAAAGATAGAGACATATCACCGACAGCAAATGACACCGTAAGATAATCCATTTCAAGCATTTTAGGAATCATCTGAGTCATAGACATAGTGCGTACATGAAAATTATTCTTGGATCGACTGCTCACACTATGGGATACTAACTCTAACTTGGTTGAAGTTTCCATTGTGCGAAGAGTGCGTGTTGTTGTGGCTTCGTACTTTTGGTTGGTTAAGAAGTGAGAAAAGCGCTCTTAACTCCAATTAACTTCATGATCGTAAAAAATTGATGCATGCGATCGTTATCATAATTATACTAATAAAATATAACAAAAAAAGCGTTCATTTATCACAAAATTAAAAATCATTAGTTACAAGCGATTAAGTACCGCATAAAGTCAAGATTCAAGTCAGACGTTGAGACCTAAGAACACGGAATTATACACTTTAATCATAAATGGTACACAAGAAGTTTGATGTCTCAAGGTAATACATTTGGGAATTCTGACACGACCACTTGGTAAACGTTCAGGCGAAATGGGATGCAACACATGGTCAACAAAACTCAAAGCCTTCGAAAACAAAGTGAATGCCTGCTTTTCTTGTGCTTGGTAAAAATCAGGGAGACAGTTATCTTTGCATTCCTTTCCAGTGACAGCGATAGACTAATGTTACTCTTATCTTTATTCAAAATGTCGCCAACATGGAGCGGATTGCCATAACTCAGAGTACCAAGAACAGGACATTGATAGACTCGAATCAGCTTACATTTGGTAATCATGCTTTTCAGCACTCTTAGAAGATGAAGAAATTTGCTAGCTTTACGCAATCTGACATCTACATGCTTGGTCCATGAGAGTGATTCACTATGAGAGTGATCACTCATGATTCACTAATTTGAATACCCAAAATGCTCAAATCCTTCCGAGATGGGAGAGAAATATCAAAAGGGATTTACTTTTTGTTTTGATCAATGAATGGCAGCTTTTAGTCATATTTAAGGAAAGTCCTTTTCTCGGTCGCCCATTCAACAACATGTTCAAGCTCCTCCTTATTCCTAATCCCATTGTCGTAAGAGATCTTAAAAGGTAAACAAAGGACAATGTTATCGGCATATTTGAAAATCGAACTGTTAGCATGTAAAGCCTTTAATCCTCCAGCAAATACATGAAAAAGAGACGGTGACAAAGTAGCTCCTTGTGGAAATCCAGATGTCACGTTGGACATTGAACTTGTTCGGTTGTCGTAACTTACAAATTGCTTCCTGCCATCCAAATACGAATTATACCAGACAATGAAACCTCTATGAATGCCAATCTCAATAAGTCTTAGTAGTAATAAATGATGGGGGACAGTTTCAAGCGTCTTTGAATGTCAAAGTTCACAACCGAAACTGCTTTATTAGTTGCATCATCCAGTTTTCTACATATGTCATTGTATGTCTATTATGTGACAGACAGCACTGCTACCTTTGAGAAATCCATACTGATTAATGCCATAAAATTAATTGAAAGTTGGATACATTCGCTTCAAAATAAGCCGCTCAAAATTTCTGGCGATTACAGGCAGTGTCGAAATAGGTCTGAAATTAGCAACTATTGGACAACGATATTTGGGAGCAGGTACAACTTTTGCCATTTCTATAACTGCATAGAGGTATTTAATAACAATGGAGTGTTGAACAAATGACATAAAGGGTGGCAGAGATGTGATGAGACAACTTTCAATAATCTGCTCGGGAAACCATCAGACCTTTCGCTTTTATTGGGCAACTTTAGAAGCAGATCAACTGCAACTGCAGTTCTTCTTTCATATGTCACTGAACATGTGAGTCGTGTCCTTGACAGACAAGGTGAGACGAGATCAGTTGCCTTGGATATTTCCAAGGCATTCGATAAAGTCTGGCATCAGGGACTCCTTATGAAGCTCAAGTCCTATGGAGTTGCTAATCAACTCCACAAACTTCTTGCTTCTTTTCTTAGTGACCGGCAGATATCTGTCGTCTTAGATGGCCAAAAGTCTTCCACCAAGTTTGTCAATGCAGGAGTTCCTCAAGGGTCAATTTTGGGACCCACTCTTTTTCTGCTGTACATCAACGACCTCCCAGACTGCCTAGTGAGTAAATTGGTGATGTATGCAGATGACACAACACTCTTCAATTCCAATGAGCGACTCGCTAAGAACACTCAGCAACGTCAGCAGCTATGCGACGTTCTTAATGAAGACTTACGCAGGGTCTCAGAATGGGGCGCCAATTGGCTTGTTTCCTTCAATCCTTCAAAAACTCAGAGTATTCTGCACTCACGACTTAAAGGAGATGATGATCATAGCATTAAGATGTCAGATAATAGGATCAGAGAACAAGATTCCATCTCCTTCCTTGGATTGGCGGTTACGAAGGACTTGTCATGGAAACCGTACATCCAATCCATTAGCAAGCAGGCAGCTCAACGCATTGGTAGTCTCTATCGTGTCAGCAGCTATCTTCCACCACAGACTGTCTGCTATCTTTACAAGTCCACTATTCGTCCTCTGGGAGTATTGTTGTCATCTGTGGGCAGGCGCCCCACAAACGCATCTTAACCTCCTTGAACGGGTTGAGAAACGTGTCAAGAAAAACTTGCTAGCAAGTTGCAGCCGCTCTCCGTCAGACGGGATGTTGCTTCACTCAGTCTCTTCTACAGGTACTATTTCGGTAGAAGCAGCTCTGCAGTAAATGAGTGCGTACCCAAACCTAAGATCTTCTCCAGAAGCACACGCAGAGCTAATGCACTCACATGCTATCATGTGAGCTTAGAACGCGCACGTACTGTGAGTCGCTCGAAAAGCTTTTTTGTTCGCACGGCACAGCTTTGGAATCAGCTTCCCCAGACCACTTTCCCTGACCAATACAATCTTGATACTTTCAAGAGGCGTGCGAACATGTTTCTGATGGGGACAGTTTAATTAGATTAGAAGATCTGTTTTTTTTTTGTTTTTTTTATATTTATTTAAAATAATACAATTTTTACTTTTAATTGAGTAACCCCTAGCTTCGTTCATGGCTCATAGCTGTGCTAGGGGTGAAAATTCAGTAAAAAAAAAAAAAAAAAGCAGTTCCTCGATTTCGCTTGGTTCAATCACGCTACACCACGGAGAATCACCAACAATGCGTGTCGAATTAATTTTGTGACTGAAGATTGACGTAAAAAGTCATTTAGTTTGGCTTCGAGCTTCTTGTCAAATTAGCAACGGCTAATCTTGGGCGAAACACAGTTCATTAAATAACAAATCGTACTATGCAGTAAGTAAAACCAATGTGAAAAGTAAGAATATAGCTTAAATGTAACTAATCAAACTGTGAGATATTCCAACATGTGAAAAGTTCTCTTACTGATATAAAAGTTCTCTTCTTACATATTGCTCGAAAAATTGCAAAATATTAAGATACATTATTATCATGTGCATATTGTGTTAACTGCTTTTGAGGGGTAATTTTTTGGTGGGGGAGGTAATTTTTCATAGCCATTGTTAAAACAAGTTATACTGCTCCCTGTACTTTTGTAGCTCCCTATACTCCCTGTACGTAGGATGAGATAATGTAGTTTAAATAAAAACATCAGTCACTTAGTTGTTTTTATTTTAACTACATTATCACATCCTGCAATAAAAGTACAGGGATCAGTATAACTTGTTTTAACAATGGCTATATGTTTATTGTGCAGAATGCTTTATCTGTTACTTATTTTATGCAATAATTTTACTCTGAATATTTTTTGCTTTATACGCACAATCTACTGAAAATATTGTTCTGTAAGCGTCGTATAAATGAATAACTAATCAGATGTTTCATGCTAATTGCTTATTTGTAATTATCTTGCATATTTTTCATATAGATATTTCTTTTATTTGTCTCATCAAAGTATTATCGTCTACAAAATATTGTTTCATCTGTAAAATGCAGGACGACTGTCTTTAAATTGATCGTATTTCAAGCGAATTCATTTTACCCGTTAAATACCATCATTCTAAATCTACATGACCGTTGGTTGGATCATTTTGGAATAACCATCGTCTGAACGATCGTCTAAGATCTTATTCCGTCCGTTGCAAGTTTCAGTTTTGTAAAAATGATGATGAACATGATTTAACGTGACATTACCAGTTTATCATCATTTCTATGATGATATGTTAACCTTAAAACTCACTTTTTCACTTTTCAAAAACGCAAATTGTCGACGCTCTAAGGATCAGGAAGCATTGGTTGGTCTCTTGGTATTGCAAATTTGGTGGTTCCAAAGTCAATGTCAGACTTCTGTCGATTATAGCATCAAGTTTCAGAGCAAGCCCTGGCGTTTAAATAGTGTTAATAGTTTTGGATTATCACTGACATTTTCATTTTTATCAAATGAAGTTGAAAATTGTTAGTCCGCTTATAATCAGACAGTTGTTAAAACTCAATTTTCTTTCTCAGGCTGGACTCATCAATGTATGGAAAGTGGACGCCAAAGGACGTGTCCAGCAGTCTCCGGTTGTGACACATAAAGTAGAGAATCCTGTGACAAAAGGCATTCTTCAGCCGATCTTTGAGGACGATAAGGGTGCGCTGTAAGTGATTGAGACATCTGACAAGTGACATTTCGATGTTGACATTTTCTGCTCTTCACAGAGACATCCGCGACCTTGCCAAAGCCGCTGTGAGCGGTGATGAGCGAGCACTTGACCTCCTCAGTTACAAGGGAACGAAGGGAATCAAGCTGACGGGATATGGTCCAACCGAGTCCTTGACGTTTCTCCTCGGCTGTTCGGATGGTGAGTCATTAAAGTGATGAATGAATTGTATCCAAATTATTCAAGAGTGGTCAATGGAATCAGCATGCATGATTTCTAGCAGGTTAACAAATTGCAGCACGAAACTTTTGAGACAAAGCCAACATTACTCCCAATATATATATGTCCGCAGATTTTGCACGCGATCTTGTAGACAACCTTGGTTTGAAAGTTTTATTATGCTGCTTAAAAATAATTACAGAAATGCTCTCTCTTCAACTAGTTTGTGTATTGAGTAATTCTTCTAAGCAACTAGCCATCTGTGACGTGCATCTGCATAGAGATACTATTTAATAATAATAATAATAATATCACTTTATTTCAGTACAACGAGCGGTATATGATTTCATGAATACACCGACACTTTCACATATTACGACACTTTCATGATTTTTCTCGTCAAAAGTCTTCCTGATATGAAGCTTCATACTTCCAGGCCAACTCCTGTGTCTCACGGAACTCAACGACTTGCGTGTGATCGGAAATGTGGATGGTGTGGTCGTCCAGATGCTTTATTATCCTCCCAAGTCTGTCCTGGTGACTGTAACAGACACAGGAATGCTGAGTCAGCATCTACTCGCTGGTGTCGTCGAAGGTTCCGCGAAGGAGGTGATGAAAGTGAAGCTGGCAGGCCGGTCTTCATCTCCTCAAGTTGTATGGGCAGGAGATGGGATCCTGGCCATGGCGATGGGAGAGAATCTGGTCAGAATGTGGGACATTCTCAAGGAAGATAATTACGTTCTCAGTCTAGAGGAGACGATGGATTACGATACATCAGCGAAAATCAATGCTTTGGCTTTTTCTGAGAAGAAAAGTGAGTGATGTTCCCACTAAGATGGTCTCCCACTTAGCCAGTTCCTTTTCTGTTGTAGAGGTTCTCGCGGCCGGCACTTCACAGGGTCAAATCGCCTTTTGGAGGTTCTCCCCTCGGAAACCCGGTCCGGAGGGAACTGTGGACCCGGAGGATCAGTGGCAACTTCAATCTCCGGCAGCTTTAGGTGGCAATGTGGCACACATGCTGTGGGGCACTGAGAAAGACCTACTAGCCGTCAGCACCACTGTAAACGTCTTCGTTTTGTCGGAACATTACCTCAGCTCACATTACAACGACGGAGTTTCTGTTGTACAGACAGGACCTTATCAACTCTTTGTCGGTCTTTTCAACACAAATATCCATTCCGACCTGAAGGTGGATGTTCAAATTCGAGGTGTCTGCACAACAAGGGTAAGAAGAATGTGATGAGGGGACTAAGGAAGTGACTGCAAGCGTCATTGAGATTCATAGCACTTAGTGAAACTCGAGAATGCAACCAAACACTGAAAGCATCTAAACTGCTCCCTCGAATATTACCAGAACTGAAATCAATGAAGTATTTATCAATATTTAAAGAGCATCAATTTGCTGATGTTGTTTCCAACGCTTGTTGATCATAATTTCACGAATTGTGAAGCAATTTGATGTGAAATACAGTGCAAAAATCTATTGAGAATATGCTAGAAAATGTATTACTAGATGATGTGACTGGCTTTCTTCGAAGAAACAGGACCCTTGAACCGTTTGGTACATAAAAAATAGCACGAGTTGCCGAGGCCTTTCGTTCATTCTTGTCAATGCAGTACATGAACAACAATACATGGATCACATTATTTGGTAACAGACTGCAAATAAAATGAATAGTTCTCATAAGCAAGTGAGCGTGACGTCAACATTGCTGTAAGATGATAATAGACAATATGATTGCACAATACTGGTCTGACAAGATCATAAATTAAGAGATACATGTAAAGAGTCAGTTGATACAGCTACAGAAAAATAAACTGATAAATAAATGAAGGGGAGAAAATAAGCTACAAAATGAAAATAAAAGGAATGAAAGCTAAAATGGAATAAATAAGATAACAGAAAAATAGAATTTAATAAAAATGCAAAATGAGAAGAAAAAATTAAGATAAATTTACAAAACATTACCACGGAAGAATAAGACTTTGCATGTTCCTTTTGAACAGACAGATCTACTTTAAAGCGTAAGCTTTAGTCACGGATCTCTGGCTTTCCACGGAATAGACAAAGTCCTGCTTAACGCTTCAATATCCTTTAAATGAAGTATCTAACTTGTCAATTGCTCTACTTAAAGGATATTGAAGCATTCAGCAACTGAAAATCTTTTTTACCCCGCGAAGAATCAGCGGCATTATGCAGTCATAAATTATGTTCCACGAAATTGCTCCAGATACTAGGACGATGCCAATCTGAGTGTTATTCATCAAGTTTTAAGATAGTGATTGTATAACTAATACTTGCCAGGAAAGTGGTAGGTAATTTAATGTTACTGCTTGTCAGAAGAATGTCACGTACATTACTATGCACTCTCTACAGTCTTGCCAAGGTAGAATGGATGTTTTTATACGCTTCCTCATTAAATCAACGTCTGAGTCTGATGGAATGCACTATTTAATGTATTTATTGTTTAGAGAAAGTGGAAATGAATGGCAATTCTTCCTCCCAGGACAAAGTTTCCGCTACATGAATGACTGAAGTTGTTGCTTCCATTCAATAATGAGTATTATAACAGAAGTATGTAATTAAATGTGCCAATATAAATTTCTGATTGATTTGACAGAGTTCCGCATTGTATGCTATGAAGAAGTGCTAATGCACATCTCCTTGACGATCATTGGCTTAGAGTGTAACAAATTGAATGTAGAAGTCCTGCTAAGGACGTGAGAAGTATGGACTGCCTCACTCTCAGCATGTCTAATAACTATCTAAATGAGAGCAGCTGTGCCTTCTCGCCCAGGTGACCAGTCTTGAGCCGACGATCCTCTTCATGAGTTGACGGTTATGTTGTCACTTAACCAACTGAGATAGTTAAACAGATATTCTATCCACTGTTACTTATTATGTAATAACTGAAGAATTTTGTCACTTTTGTAGGAACTGTTGGCGTTGTGGAATGGCAAGAAAGTGATAGTGAATGAATATTCTGCGGAGAAAGATTCTCTTGTGCGAAATGTTGGAACATTCAATTGCTCATCTCCTATTGTATTAATGCATGAACAGAACATTTACACCATTGAGAACCTTAAGATTCAAGTGAGGAATGCGCAGGTAAGTCTCATCAACGCCGTCATGTTATCTTCCCTCACTGCTCGCTTCTCTCCTCAGGGCACTGTCAAACAACTGCTGAATTTGACCGAATCAGAAGGGACGGTTATCAGCATGGATATCTGCGGCAACTTTCTCGTCGCCGGAACTGACAAGGGCTGTGTTCGTCTCTACGATTTGTCCAGGAGGTAAGCGAGAGGATTAGTGGTAAATCCTGCCTGCCCGATAGCTGTTTCACTGATCGATTGACCGCTAGAGTGATGCCAAAGTATGTGAAGGGCGGTCAGGGACGTGTCAACAGTCTTCAAAACAAGTGAACAGGCACAGCCTCATTGCACGATAAAGTGGTCGTAAGTCCTTCAATTATGCTGTGTGACAGGTTGATGATGTTTCCAGGGAAATCGGAGGTTGGTGACATTCCGTCAGCCATGAAGCTATCCGATCAGTGCATCGGTGAATAGAATCAGATTCAAGTGCATGTCACACAGAAAGGCGCCCGAGCACTGGAATCACCGAGAATGATTTTGAGACTGGAAGAGACGATTTGGAATTCCATCGAATTATGCAACTTACCTTAGAATAGCTCTAGAACAGAAGGACGCATTTTCTTGCAAATTTATGTAATTAGTAGTTTACTCTTAGCTTGGAAGTAAGTATTGAAGTAAATGTCGTTTCATATCTCATTCATTCATTCTAAAATGCGTGTGCTGTTTTTCTTTTGAAACAACACATTAAAATGATCACCTCTGGCCCAATGATTGGTAAAAATGGAAATCTTAAGACTTGTGACATCACTCATTCTTGAGGCTAATATACTACTAGCATAGATTCCAAAAAAATGCCGCATGCAACACAGACATTTAATATAGTGTACCGACTACAGATTCTGGCAGCGGGAATAGAAAAGGACAATTGTCATCATCTGTTAAGGAAATTAAAAATGGATATTATAAAGCAACAAGAAACCGATGGATAAAAAGTGGAAAAGTGAAAGTAAACCATAGAACTACAGTGATACTGCTACACCGATTACAAGTGAACTAATGCTACACTATAGCTGAGGCTACACTTGGTGGATAATGGTAATAGTGGACAAATGGAACTTGCATATGGAAAATGGAAAGTGGTTAATGAAGATAAACGATGGAAATACAATGACACTCTACTACAGCGAAAACAATCGAACTATGCACATTATACCTAAGACAGATAAGACACACTATACCTAGCACATTCAGCTACTGATAGCGTTATCCTGACCGCAGGATGAAAGACAATTATCTCTCCTATGTGCCTTCAGTATTACTCGTGTTGTCCAGCCTTAAGACCAGATTTTCAAGGGTTTGGCTTTACTGGAAAAGATGCGATTTTCACATTGGATTGAATGGAAAATGCGTGTGTGAATGAAGGCCGCTAACGTGCGGATATCACATATAATAAAATATAAATTATTTATATATAATAAATGTAAAGTAGTCCTGAAAAGGACTCATTAAGCGTTCACTGGACTGGACACACGAATTCTTAGAAGTTCACCAAGACAAGAATGAAAGTGTAAAAATAAAACTGGACAGAGTGGAAAATGCGTGTGTAAGTAGAACCGAAAGATTTGTTGATTTGCTGGACCAAACAGACATCACAAAGGTCCGGTTTGTCGCAATAAATAGCATCTGTCTTTATCGAAAACTAAATTAATTATGAATGCGCGAAACAACAAATTATTCAATAGAAGTGCTTACCAGAAAATAGTCTTCCTCCCCTTGCCACATCACATGTTGCGATCGTCGGTTGTCGATGTGGTTCCGCAGACTGGTCAGCTTCAGCCAGGATTGCAAGCACAACCGATCTGGCTGATGACTACCTGCTGAACACTGACGGTGAACGTTTCTGACATCTTTGATGTCTATTTGATATTCTTCTGTTATTTATCCATCACCTTATGCTTTTGATGACCCTCAACACTAAAAATAAATGACTTTCAAGAAATCCATTCAATAAGTAGAACTATCATTGTGTAAGGAATTATCTCTGATATTTACAGAGAGGCCAAGCCCGTGGGGAAAGGCAAATTCTTGACGGAGGTTATCCCTGGATTTTCCAAGATTCATTCTGTCAGTTGTAACTGTGCTGGAAGTTACGTCAGTATCGCCGTTCTGGATGACAAGGGTGAAATTGATCCCATGCTGTACATCTGGGACTTGGAACTGGACTCCGTTCAGTTCTTCAACTTCCAAAGCGGTCGTGGTGAACAGGTGAGGCTCTTTGTCTCCACAGAAGTGGTGAAGCATTGTTGTATTCTCCGTATTATAAAAACCCGGCTGTATTGCATTGTAACCGATGAATGGTTATAATTTGTAAATAAATAATTGAAGATCATCATGTTTCGTAGAAAGCATTGAATATTCTAAAAAATGTGAGCGCAATTGACCAAATCGTCAGGCGTTAGTTTTTAGTCAAAGGTAAAATCAAAGAAAAATTCTCAGACAAAATAGTAGGTCAAAATACTAGTTTTTTACATTTTGATGTAGATGGGCCTTCGCTGCTCAGCGCTTTCTAGCAGTCGATGATAATACCGGGGTTTTGTTTGATTTTCTTTTGAATGTACATAAGGGGATGACGCTTGTGACTGATGAAATGAAAAGAGGTGATGGTAGTCTTCGGAGTGAGAATGTTGTCTCGACTCAGATTGTTGGAATCTGTCTCCTTGTCTCATTATTCCCAGCCGAATCACTTGGCACTGCAAGTCTTCTTCTTTAAAGTCATGAGGCAGGAATTCGAAGATCTCGCCAACTCTGTCAATCCGTAGTTCAGTGCACGGTCACAAGCTGCTTCTGCGATGTTGCAGGTTTATCCCTCCGTCTTCTGCTCTTCCCGTCACCAATAACCTCTACAGTTCCTGCCGTCTCATGATGTACATCTTTTGTTTGTCACATCTTGGGTAGACTGAGCCCTCGTCCGATCTTCATACATTGGTTCTCCTTACCGTCCAAACTATTCTCAACAGTAAGTATTTGCAACAGTATTCGAAGGCATCGACCGACTTTTGATCAGTGTTGTCCAAGTGAATGCTTCGAATCCATAAATTTTCTCATCAGATGCAGGAAGTCACTTCCTTACTGTGATGAAATATATAAAAGAAAAAGTTCTCTTTCAAACTATTGAAGCGTGTTCATTCATGCCATTTCAACAAGATTTTATTGAATCTCTCTCCTTTTTAGTTCACAGATTCACTCAGTCTAGGGAGTTCTTCAGAAAATGTGTTATATTGGGTTTTCATAGTATCGATCTTGACGTGGCCATCAGTCCTTGGAATCCTAAGACCTCTCTCGTAGATGAACCAAATCTGTATTTGATAAAAATGTCACTCATGAAGCTTGTGAAAAGGAAATATCGCTTCACTTTTAGTAAGTACGCACTGTACTGCATCTCAGCGATACTGTATTCAGTCTCACTCATAATCTTTTTACAGAACCAAGTCAATTTAATTCAAATAATTTTTCTTCAGAAGACTCGCTCTCCTTGCATAGTTTTATTTGGCAATATGTCTGATGATGGCTTCACCCGTCCTGAGGCAAGTACAAGCAAACAGTCTCGTACTTACTATAAGTGCTCTTCACTTGTACTTGTTTGAGGACAGGCATCATCCGAAAACTTGTCAAATAAATTATAGAAAGAGAACAAGTTTTCTGAAGAAATTTATTTCAATTCAATTATATTCAATCTACAAGATCTTAAATATTTAAAATATCATGCAGACCTGCCAACTGTCCCGGATTTTCCGGGACAGTCCCGGATTTTGGGGCTGTCCCGGATGTCCCGGAAAAGTTAAAATTCTGTCCCGGATTTTGAATTTATGAACCTAAGATGAATTCTAGATCGTTTAAGAACGCATATTTCAAAAATTTGCATGCATGATGATGAAGTTTGTGGATTTCTTAGTGGCATTGTCTTTTCACGCTGATGTCTTTTATTAATCATTATGTAGCCCGGTTATGCTGATTCAGAACGAATTTTCAGTATGGTCAGAAAAGTTAGGACTGAATCCCGAGCTTCAATGTCCGTACCTACCCTCGAAGCGCTTCTGATAAATAAGACGGGAGTCGGTGTACAATTAACTGATTCTGTTTTGACGAAGTGCAAAAAGGCAACAGTGGACTTTTGAGGAAGTGATCACCGGAGACTTTTAGCCTCTTAGACTTTTCGTCCTCAGATTAAATATAATATTTTGTTAAATATGTATATGCTTTGATTTGTCCAGATAAATGTATCTCAATAGTTTTATCTTTTATTAAAGTAATTTACCACTTATGTTCACCACTTCCATTCTGATTAGAATAAACAAATCGCATTTTGTTTAATTGTTTTGCGTTGTTGCGTGTACAGCAATAAAATCTTTTCAGCTTATTTTGTTGCTTTCGTTGTGAAATTTGCAGGACATGAGCAAGCCAAGTACTTTGAGGAATTTCTCACAGAATTCGAGACATAGCAATACTGGCAGATATGTCACTAAAGTCTCGTGTCAGAAAGGCTTTACATTTGAACAGATTTTTGAATTCATTGCACGGCATCCTAGATAAAAGCATCCGTAGCCTTGATCTTAGAGTTTGGTTTCTCGAACCTATGGGTAGGAATCTGAATTTAACCAACGACAGAGATTTAAATATTAGGATTTCAAGAGTTGCTCTATATCGAAATGTTTATTCATTCGATCATTTGCCATCATAATCGACAAAATTCGCCAAGTCTTGTAGACCTTTAGTTTAACATTTTTTATGGTCCACAGTTGCCTTGCTGTTATGAAATAGACGTATTTATCATTTATAAGTGATATTTTTCTACTTTTGATTCCAAATCATAAATGGAGTTGAAAAGCTGATGAAATGAGATTGCTACTCGACCATTTTGGTAATACCGTAAATACCCGCATAGACGCACTTTTTTCTTCAGAAGTTGACCTAAAAGCCCAGGTGCGTCTTATCCATGGACACATTCATTATAAAAATAATGCATTTATCAAAAATCAAAAATTTCCTATAAACATTTCATACTTGCAATATTTGTCAATATTTATCAATATATCAATATTTTTAACTGACAGGATGAGTGAGTCATGAATCAGCACACACTGCGATCGTAGCAATTGAATGGAGATGACTTAACTTAATGAAACCGTTTCTATAAAAAATAATGGAAATTGAGGATTAAAATTAGGATGCGTCCTATACGCAGGCGCACAGTCGTTCCTTCGCTTTTGGGGTCAAATATCCACTGCGTCCTATACATGGTATCGTCCTATACGCGGGCAGATACGGTAATAAAATTTGTCCCGGATTTTCATGTTTCAAGGTTGGCAGGTCTGTATCATGTTTATTTTTATTTTCGTATTTATTTTTGAATTTTATTGAATCACGGGCAAGAACAGTTGGAAGTATTAGGTCCTTTATCGACAAATTTCATGCACTTTTCAGTGCCTTCATATTACTACGCACTCAATTGCGCTTCTACTACAAAAATTGATACATAGCCTTCCATTCGTGATGATAATGTTTCAGATAATGTGGGGCATCACACAGATCACACACAAATCCCAACCATACAAAGTTCGCAGAGGAAATCGAACTTTCTCGGTGAGTGCTGGACAATGCCACGAGTTACGTGATTCGGATATATTATCCTCCACTATTTGTCTGCAAGTTACAGATCACAATGAAATGATTGAACCCTTCTATTATCCCTGAAAGATTCAAGTATTATTGACTGCCTGTGATTGATTATCGTCAGCATTGATGCTTACGTAGTGTCCGTGTATGATTCAGCTCACGTCTTCTTCAGGATGATCTCGTTGCGGAGACGAGGCTTACAGGAGATGGTGACGGCCTCTCTATGGCGGAGAGAGGGAAGAATGAGGCTGCGAAGGACATATCTGGCCGCTATCCTGCCAAACATACTTGGGATTCAATGGAAGCGCGTCTTGTTGTTGTTGAAGCAAGATTGCGCGGCGAAGAATTGTCGGAAGAGGAAAAACGAAGGAAAAACATGTCTCATTTTACCCTATTCAAAATGCTTCCTGAGGAGGTAAGGAGAAAATCACTTCATATCTCTCCACACATTCTAAACATCAAATGAACTCTTATTTTAGAAAAAGACTTCTCACACGGTAAGTGTATTCGTACGAAGTAGATGTGATTGCATGTTTCGTTATCAGCTATTCAATAAGAGAGCTAATCAAAGCCTCTTTTGACTCTTGTAATTCCGCTTCGATGTTGTGCGACGATCTCGACAATCAACTAACTTCTCTTTTCCCTGCCTGAGGCATAAAATTTGTAAATTTCTCTTTTCAGGTGGAATGTATGATTGTTTCTCTATTCGCGACGCAGGAAAGCGGAGTTCTTATGCAAGACAGTTATCCGATGCATTCCAGCCACAGCTACCTCATGTCTGTCGACGTTCCCTATTATTATTTCGGCGTTCGTGTAAGTAAAAGACATTGTAATCTAGAAGTATCTATCCATTCTGTGTTATTTTTTTTAAATACACCGGGTGTCTCAATGCAGTCGAACTTGTCTTATTGCCAATTCAAGGCACCGGCATAAAAATTTGCATTAACACAGGTTTTGCAATAATAGAGGTTGCAGACGAAAACACATACGAGGGTGTTCAAATATGAACGGGAATTTTTGAAAACAATTTAATTAAGCATGAAAAGATGACATTCTATTTGCATCAAATTTCACAAGACAGCAGTTCACTTCTCAATGTAATCACCAGCAATGTCTACACATTTTCTCCATCGATCTGGGAGTGACTTGATGCCATTCTCGAAGAAGGACTTCGGTTGTTGGTTCATCCAGTTTTGCACAACACTTTGGACTTCGGCATCACTTTGGAATTTCTTGCCTCCGAGAAATTCTTTCAACGGACCAAAAAGATGATAATCAGACGGAGCTAAGTCTGGACTGTATGGAGGATGGGGCAACACGGTCCATTTCAATTGTTCCAGTGTCTCGCGGGTAAGGGCAGCTGTGTGAGGCCGGGCATTGTCTTGAAGGAAGATGACGGATGACTGCGACTTTCTTCTCTTTCCTCTGATGGCAGGTTTCACATCTTCTGTTAAGAGACTCGAGTAGTACTGCGCGTTGATAGTCTTGCGACCATGAAGAAAGTCAATGTGCAGAACACCTTTGAAATCCCAGAATATTGTAGCCATTACCTTTCCTGCAGAAGCAGTGGTTTTCGCCTTTCGAGGAGGAGGTGAGTCGGGATGTCAAATCGAATCGAGATTCGGATCGACTCAAAAGTCGCCGATTCTCAGGTTTCTAATACCAATGCCCTGAAAGTTAGATGCATACATGTACATCCCAACATTAAGACATACATCCTGACTTCCAATCCCTGACATTTACATATACACCTAACTTTCATTCCGATGAATTTCGACATTTTCTTCTAGAGAGTTCTTGTATAATTCTGACTGAAGCATCCTAGGACGATCGCACAGAAACACTGATAGACTAGTAGATCTCTAACAGTACCACTCACCCATTGGAATTTGCTTGTCACTATCAACTCACTATCTAATATTGTTTCTGTGCGGTCGCCCCTGACATTTACTTATCGATTGTTTCTTCTCAGATGGATTTGGCAAAGAAACCTCTCACTGAAATCATCGGTCGTGATGCATTGGATAACAGTGTATCTGCTGGACGAATAAATGAAAATCGGTTCGTGGCACGTAGGACGATGCGAGACTTCATTGGCTTGGAGGAAGCTGATCGTGCAAGCAAAGAGGCGATGATGAATTTCAGTTACTTCCTCACCATTGGCAATATGGACGAGGCGTTCAAAGCGATGAAGTTAATCAAGTCTGAATCCGTGTGGTACAACATGGCCAAGATGTGTGTGAAGACGAGGCGACTGGACGTTGCAACAGTCTGTCTAGGCAAGATGGGAGACGCTAAGGGAGCTTTGATGCTTCGTGAAGCGAGGACCAAAGAGGTGGAAATTGATGCACAAGTAGCCATTCTTGCGATGCAATTAGGAATGCTGGTAAGACGATCTCAGTGATTGCTCTTCCTTGTATTCCATATCAGATTATAATAACTGAATTCTGATAGAAGGTAATCCTGCCGTTTGGAGTGTTATTGATGAACTAATGTTTGGGGATGTTGAATAGAATTCCTTTATGTTCTGGAGTAAGAGTTCATAACGATAAATTTATAAATTGCAATCTTTGAGACTTCGGCTGAGATCTGATTATCAATCACGTTATGTTTTAAAAAAATTTAGTAAAAAAAATGCTCCAGAGAAACGGTTGACAGTTTTTGATATGGTACCCATAGACAACGTTCGTGCAACAAATTTTAAAATTTTCTATCGAGCCGTTTTTCAAAAATTTAAAAATTAAAAATGGCGCCCATTGACAGCAATAAAATCTATAAATCTATAATATTATTGTCTTCTCGTCAATTTTGTTATACAAGCGCAACGTCTGAACATTTCCCAACCTGTAGTATGCCATCATGTTTGATACAACCTAAATCTAAATGAATCTAGTACAGGGTGGTCAAAAAATCTCGACAAATCAAGCAAAAAGCAAATATGTCAAGATCTAAACTGAAAAATTCCGGTAACCTTTAGGATTTCTTGAAGTTATGCACAGAACACAATTATAGTTGATCTTAATGCAATATTGGCTCACCATTAGATGTTATATGATGACAGTAATTAGTTTATGTCTATTTGATAAGTAGTATTCGTCAGTAGTACCAGAGGAAATGTGAAAAAATCATTTCATCATTTATTACACTTAATTGAACATTCCTCTTCAGTATGCTGTGAAATACGTAATAGAATAGAAAACGCTTCTTTTTAAATGGATGAAAATCAATACAGGATAATTCCATAAGCTTTACACCTAAAAGCAATACGTGTATTTGCGTGCATCATTATTAGGCCTATACTGTACATGTACGTAGAAGTGTGAAGTACATGAGGAAAATAAAAAGCAATTCTATATACAGTCACTATTTTTATGTATTCAATTTATTCAAAATTCTCAATTTCTTCACATACGATAATTCACTCTAACAGCATCAATAACGAGATATCTATGACAGGACAAATTCAAATTCAATTCAGCAAGAAGTCTCAATTCTTCACATGCGATATTGACTTGCTTTTTTATGGTAAGCATCGATGATGAGATATCTATGACAGTAAATTCAAATTTGTCAACTATCAGTGCGAAGAGTTCAATTGTTCACAAGTAACGTGCGACATTGCAACGTTGCAAGTGCCGAATCGACGTGCGTCTGTTTGCAATTGCCTTCCTTTGCTTCCCTGGAACCTGTGATTCTCCGAATCTATTCATCAACGTGATAATGGCGTTGAGTAAGAAATCAGGTCCAAGAACTCATGAAGAGTCACGTGCGATTGTGTGCTTATTGTGCTTCGAAAAATCTAAAGAAATGTGACCGATCAATAGAGAACAGCTGGAATCGATAGAAAAATTTGTTGTCAGTGGACATGACATCGATGATGAGAGGCTTCCAACATCTTTGTGTGGCACTTGTAGGATTGTTCTGACGGATTACTCCAATGGAAATTTTGACAAAACAATTGAAGTTTTTGATTATTCACAGCTAAGAGCAGTTACTCCTATCACCCGCTCGTCTTCTGTTTGTCAATGCACAGTTTGCGATATTGCGAGAAGAAGCATAATTCCAAAGCGAAGGAAGTCTTGTGGTCGTCCGCGAAATTCGAATGATGCTTCATCAGCTAAAGTCCCGAAGTCAATCGAGGTTGTTCCCTTTGTCTGAGTGAAATTTGTCGAGGTAAGCCACATATGTGTACTCCCAGTGTTTTCGTTGATAATGTCACATCTTTAGCATCTTCTTCACCCAAAGTAAGTGAACAAGTAGCTTCTAAGATACTGAAGGATATCACATCTGAAAAGAATAGCAACTTATGTCTCAGTACAACTTCTGGTAAAGCTTTACCTGTCTGCGTTCGTCCTATGACCAAAGCTATGAGTTCAAATGCTGATACACAAATAACAGCTAAGAAAATGTCTTCCATGCAAGTGCATCTTAATTTGTCGACTAGCTCAACCTTGAGACTAGCTGCTGATATCAGATTAGCTACTCACAGTCGAAAGGCTGTTGAATCAAATGTGAAAGTGAAGCTGTTTGATATGAACCATACAATAGATCAATTCTTTGATGTAGAACTTACTGAATCCCTGAAGCATAACTCGCCTCTTCATGAATTTGACCGATTTTACAGTCCGATGGTGTTTTGTTCGGACATAGATGGGTTTGTGTCTCATGTCGTTGATGCAAGAAACTATGATCCAGATTTCTTGTTTTTCAAGCTTTGTTTAGACGGTGGGGGCGGTTTTCTGAAGCTTTGCTTAAGCGTATCCCAGACTTCAGATTGTCCCACTGAGATTCGGTCGCGTTCTTCTTACGCAGAGGGTGTAGCACCAAAGGTGATGAAAGACAGTGGAGTCAAAAAGATCTTTGTCCTCGCCTTGTCCCCCGATGAACCCGAAAATTATGCCAATATTCTCAGAATGTGGGTAAAAATTCACTTGATCGGTCCAGGAACTCCGCTTTCGTTGGCCACCAAAGTCATAGCAACTGATTTGAAGGTCGCTAATATCCTCCTTGGCCTTATGTCCCACAGCAGCTCTTACCCATGTACATGGTGTGACGTCAGCAAAGACAACTTGTGCGGTAGAGGGACGCTTCGCACTATCCAAAACATCATTGATAAGTTTTGGAGATGGTTCGAGGCAGGAGGGAAACCCGACGATGCCGAACATTACGGAAACGTCATACACTTACCCATTCTGAGAGGTTGTGGAGACCCTGAAGAGAAAGTGATAGACATTTTGCCTCCTCCGGAACTGCACCTACTTGTGGGTCCAGTAAACACCATTTACAAACATCTTGAAAAAGAATATCTCGAGACAGCTATTGAATGGTCAAAGCGATATTACGTAGAAAAGGAAGCTTTGCATGGCGGTTCCTATAATGGAAACTCGTGCCACAAACTGCTGCAAAGAACTGATGTATTACGATCAATTTGTCCTTTGTCTGCATTGAAATATGTGGATTGCCTCGAGGCCATGAAGCATGCTACGGCCATGATCTGCTCGATGACTATCGAAAATGCATCGAGCATTTCAAGGACAGATATTTCGCTTTGGGAGTGAAAGTCACTCCAAAGATTCATGCGGTATTCTACCATATTTCAGACTTTTGTGAGTCTCGCAATGAAGGGCTAGCAAGATGGAGCGATCAACCATGTGAATCCGTGCATGCCGATTTCCTTAAGACATGGTCGAGATTCAAAGTGAACAGGTCTCACTACAAGTACAATGATAATCTCTTGACAGCTGTACAGACATACAACACTCAACATCTTTAAATGTTCACTGTATGTTTTCTGAATACATAAAAATAGTGACTGTATATAGAATTGATTTTTATTTTCCTCATGTACTTCACACTTCTACGTACATGTACAGTATAGGCCTAATAATGATGCACGCAAATACACGTATTGCTTTTAGGTGTAAAGCTTATGGAATTATCCTGTATTGATTTTCATCCATTTAAAAAGAAGCGTTTTCTATTCTATTACGTATTTCACAGCATACTGAAGAGGAATGTTCAATTAAGTGTAATAAATGATGAAATGATTTTTTCATATTTCCTCTGGTACTACTGACGAATACTACTTATCAAATAGACATAAACTAATTACTGTCATCATATAACATCTAATGGTGAGCCAATATTGCATTAAGATCAACTATAATTGTGTTCTGTGCATAACTTCAAGAAATCCTAAAGGTTACCGGAATTTTTCAGTTTAGATCTTGACATATTTGCTTTTTGCTTGATTTGTCGCGATTTTTTGACCACCCTGTACTAGATTCATTTAGATTTAGGTTGTATCAAACATGATGGCATACTACAGGTTGGGAAATGTTCAGACGTTGCGCTTGTATAACAAAATTGACGAGAAGACACCTATTTCAGAGAATTTATAGATTTTATTGCTGTCAATGGGCGCCATTTTTAATTTTTAAATTTTTGAAAAACGGCTCGATAGAAAATTTTAAAATTTGTTTCACGAAAGTTGTCTATGGGTACCATATCAAAAACTGTCAACCGTTTCTCTGGAGCATTTTTTACTAAATTTTTTCAATGTGCAATGTTATTTGAGAAAAACATCGGTTTGTTCACGATAAAAAAGTGATATTGATACCATTTAAACATGAATTCCGGTATAATAAAATCTTGCACATGCGGCAGTAAGTCAAGTGTCTTTTTTCTATGCTTGTTTAGTCGATGCAGTTTTAGAAGCCAAACGATTTGGTTAACTTATTTAAGACAGACGACTTCTATCGAAGTCACGAGACAGCTTCTATTGTCAATAGGCGATGTATTGTTTTGAAAGCACTTCCCAGTTCCCATACGTTTCTGCACTATATTGTTTGTTCAGTAGATATTTGAGGAGAATATTTATTTTCATTAATTAATTATTCAGCGAAAAACAAAATTGACGTCACTCTCTATATGAAAGCTCCTGTATCAGCTAACTGACGTTAATGCAATGCAAATTCGGCTAGCACATCTCTCTGAATTCTTTCAGGAGGAATCTGAACATTTGCTGAAGAGTTGTAAGCGCTACGATTTGCTCAATCAGTTGTATCAAGGTCTTGGACATTGGGCAAAAGCTGTTGATATTGCAGAGAATTACGATCGAATTCATCTTCGCTCCACGTTTTACAACTTTGCGAAACACTGTGAAAGTCGTGGAGATATCAATGGTGCAATGGAATAGTAAGAAAGAATACAAATGACTTTATCAGTGTGAAAATAACCGTTTCATTTCGTTTTAGTTACATGAAGTCAGAGACGCATCGATTCGAAGTTCCCCGAATGTTGTTTGAACATCCAGACAGACTGGAACAATTCGTTCAACAGAACCATGACCCGTGAGTACATCGTAAAGTTGAAGAAATTAATTTTTCAATCATACAGTACATGCATGTATGTATGCTACGTTTAATGCGTAACGATTCCGATGGTTTGTTGATATTGAAGAATTGCGAAGATCATGTCTGATACATATCATTTGCATTTGAAGTTTTGTTCAAGTGATTTCATTGATTATAGGAGAGCCTTCGACCGAGTGTGACACCTGCAGACAGTTTCTGTGAAGGCGATGATTTCACAGGCTTCGTTAGGGTTTTGAAAGTACATACGATGAGAAATGTTGTTGAGCAGTTCAGTTATTTATTGACTTTTTGCTGTATGGAGCTGGTACATGAAATAATGTATTCTGCTGGATGCTCGTAGTACCTCAGAATCACTGTGCTCATCGAAGAGGAATTGCGTCTAACAGTAATATCCACGTGCCATGTACATGCACTGCATATCTGCTGTGAGACCTGACTGAAGAAAATTGTGTTATTATTATGTGTTCAGATTTATGGAGGGCTTAATGGATAGCCGAAAATTCGCAAATTGTACCGTGTCACATGAGATATAAGCAATGAGAACACAAAAATACACACTTGAAAAGCTGAAATGTAAAGATTGAATCAGTATGCTACATTCGTCTTCAACAGTGTTCCAAACCGAATGAATTTCAGGAAAATATGACAGCTCTGATATTTAGCTCCATAAACTCTCATATACAATATTTTATATACACTAACTGATGCTTCTGATTTCTTCATAAAAAGTTTCTCATCTCATCTTCTACAGGGCGCTGCGGAAATGGTGGGCTCAGTACATGGAGTCCAGCGGAGCTCTGGAAACAGCTGTGAAGTTCTACGAATCGGCGTCAGATTTTCTATCGTTGGTTCGTGTCCATTGCTACCTGGGGCAGATAGATCGGGCAGCGGAGATATGCAATGACACCGGTGACCGGGCTGCTTGTTATCATCTCGCTCGTCAATTTGAAACCACTGATAATGTCAATGAGGCCATCCATTTCTTTACCCGTGCTCAAGCTTATTCCAGTGCGATTCGATTGTGCAAGGTAATGATAAGCACCGTCTATGATGTCTAAGGTCCGTCTATGATGTTCGGATAGGGAAGTTACTGAGTATCAAATCTGTTTTTATGATTGAAAAGCAAAGTTTAGGTTACAGTAAGACGAATTCATCTGAAAATAACAAGTTCGAAGCTTCAATATTGCTACTCATATTCTAGCCAGACAAGAACGAGTAGTGCCTCGAAAAGGAAAAATGCAAAATTCTCTAATAGAAATTCTCGGAAGCAGGCAGAAATGACGAAGTTCAATGTAAACTTGTGATAGGAGAATAATTTCCTGATGCTCTGTGATGATGTGCGAAAGTGCAGGCTCATATTCTTGAACACTGTCCAAAGTATTACATTGGTGAGACCATTAGGCATTTGCAAATAATAATGAATTAGAATTAACGAACATATGAAAGATCGCCCCCTGCGAACTGAAATCACCTTGCATAATCATGTGAACGATAATTCAGCTTTCTCTGTCATTGCCCGTAAGAATAACGCTCGCATCGCAGAATCTGTGCACATTGCCGCTACTGACAGGTCTATATTGTTAAATAGTAACACTTCGTCAGTACCATTGTTTTTGCGTTAGTAACTTCAAAGCTTTCTATTGGACAGAATTTCATTTTGATAACTGATTGATTTTAACATGCGTGCTTTTATATTTAAACCACTGATGAAGAAGATATTGTCTTTGAAATTGCAATTTGGTAAATAAAATGATAGAATGAAGGGAATTTCTCCTAAGAAAGTCACTTTTCCCTCATTCATCATGTTTTGAAGTATTTTGAGTGCACTCTCAGTGGCATCAGTTGATGTTATTCCTTGGCAGGACAATGGTCGGGACGATCATCTCGTCAACTTGGCACTCCTTGGTAAGCCGGAGGATATGGTGGAGGCAGCTCAGTATTTGGAGAGTAAAGTGGGTTATGAGGATCGTGCAGTCATGCTGTATCACAAGGCTGGACAAGTGAGCCGTGCAGTGGACTTAGCCTTCCGAACACGGCAATTCCAAGCCCTTCAGCACATCAGTTCCGATCTCAATGACAAAACTGATCCACAACTTCTCCAGAAATGTGCCGATTTCTTCATGAGCAATAACCAATTCGACAGAGCAGTAGATCTTCTAGCAAACGGCAAGCAGGTGAGTGACAGATGCACTTTCATGAGGAAGTCGATCACACGGAGATTCTCTTCCACAGTTCTGGGAAGCGCTCAAGTTGTGCGTCCAATACAACGTGCCGATGACGGAAGACTTGGCGGAAAAGTTGACTCCGGTGAAGAAGGACGGTTCATCGAGCGGAGAATCTGATCAAGACCGACTGCGATTACTGGAAGGCATTGCGGAAGTCTGCATCAACCAAAGACAATACCACCTGGCTTGCAAGAAATACACACAAGCGGGAAACCGACAACTTGCAATGAAAGGTAATTGCTTGAAGCATTTTAACAGTGAATGAAATGAATAAGCGTTGATCAAATTGCCGCAAATGATGTCCGCCAGGTAGATTAGAACCAATCTACCCAAACCAGGCTATCTAGATGTGTGGTTCGAACCAACTGAATCAAACTGCTACATCATCAGCTTAGGCGATGAACATCTTAGTAGAAAGAAATGTGCACACAAAATAGATGCAAGTTTTTTTAGAAGTCTCAGAAATATAAGGGTTTCATTGTCTTGAGCTATATTCCTCAGGACTGGTTTTATGTGAGTAGTCTCTCGAAATCAGAGTTGACTAGCATAAAGGTGACACAGACATCGGGAAACATCGTGATCTTCTCCGAGGTATTTCTTTGTCCAGATGTGTTTCTCTCGAATCATTTTCCTATGCAACCTTTTTACAATGCCTCATATGTGTATATTGGCTTCACACACTGCGACATATTGGATAATTGGCTTGATATTTTCACCTCGATTTTATTCAATGCAATCTGCGAAGGATGAGGTGAAGCATGACAAAGAAACTTATCATCAATGTGGAATCTGAAGCTATTCTTTGTCGTAAACCAGGTGTTGTTAAATGTGCATGGTTTTGAGCAGTTTGGCTTCAACATGTTAAAGCCTTTAAACATTCTGATTTCAAAAAAATTGTGATCATCTTTTTGTTTCCATTCTTAATTCGCATAAATATTAATTTCATGTATATTTGTGCATGGTTTGAATTAGTATTTGTATTCCTTTAAATGGCAATCTTCATTTCAGCTCTTCTAAAGTCCGGAGATACCGACAAGATCATCTTCTTCGCGTCTGTCAGCAAACAGAAAGATATTTACGTCATGGCAGCCAATTATCTGCAGAGTTTAGATTGGAGGCGAGATCCAGACATTATGAAGAGCATTGTGCAGTTTTACACCCGCGGAAGGGCGATGGAATCTCTTGCGTCTTTCTATGAAGCCTGCTCCCAAGTAGAAATAGACGAGTACAAAAACTATGAGAAAGCTCTTGGGGCTCTTGGGGAAGCATTTAAGTGCCTTTCCAAAGCAAAAATGCCAAACGAGAATCTTCAGGAGCATAAACTGAACGTCCTCAAATACAAAGTGTCTCTGGTGAAACGTTTCGTCGGCGCAAAACGGTGAGTTGTTGGGATGATGTTTCGATATTGTGCAGTCACGTAGCATCCTGAATGCAGTCACAGAGCCGCGGTCAGTTTATGGGTTTGTTGAGGGAAATAGTGATCCACTTGACGTCATTGACGACTTCAATAGGCCCAAGTGTGAGATTGACATTCAGCATTGCATATGTACAATGTGCATGTACTTTAAATGTAATGATGGATGAGCCTACATTTGCATCCCTGATGGATCGCGATGGCTGTTGGGGTGTAGAGAGGCCATCAATAATTTCCAATTTGTCTCTGTATTTCTAGATTTTTTATGTTTCTCTGCATTTTCACCTTTGAGGAAGGTCGAAAGACTGAAATGTATTTGGAGCCTGCAATACTGTTGATTTGAAGCTTTTCTTTTGCAGGAGTAGACGTGTCACACTGGTCTTTCGAATAGCCGACGCTTAACTTTCAATCGATTGAGTCATGATGTGTTATTTACTTGATTTAAAAAGTCGTAATTTAAAAAATAAATTAAAGTTATTAAATTTAAGTAGTCGTTAGACCGTCATAACTTAATACATAAGTACTATTCTATCTTGGCACAACATTGTACAATATATTATAGTCTTGTAATTCATGTAGTTGTATAATTTCTTGATTAGTTTGTTACTTTGTAAACGTTTCTATACTTCCCTTTTTTCAAGCATATTTTTCCTTTTTTCACACTAAAGTCTCCTATTTTTTCGGCTCAATGGTTCACTTGACAACATGTTATCCTTCGATGTCAGTGAATGCCTCAATAGGTCCAAGTGCGAAAACTTATATCTATTTGACGTCATTGAAGGCTTCAATAGGCCCAAGTGCGAGGACTTGTCCAGTTGACGTCATTGAAGGCTTCAAAAAACCCAAGTGCGAGAACTTGTCCTGTTGATGTCATTGAAGGCTTCAATAGGCCCAAGTGCGAGAACTTATCCATTTAAAGAGATGAAAATCAAGAATGCTAGCGTCGAGAATCTCGAGATCAAGATCAGGTGTGCGATGAGTTTTCTTGTGCTATGCAGCAATTGATTCCACAACATGGACTGTTGTGTGTAAATATACAAAATGTGTAGTTATACCGAGAGGGGCAAGATTTTCATGAACACAGTGTGTAGAGTTAAGATATTAGAATGTTTCGCTTCCTAAAAAATGTGTAGAAAAGCGGATTAAGTGGCGGTCGACGACAAAGGTGGTCTGTTAATTAAAAACCAGGCAACAGTGTTTGCGCGTTGAGAAGATATTGGAGGTGAGCAGTCGGAAAATCTCCGAATGAACTTTCGCTGTCTACGAGAAATATTACATGTAAAATCGTTGTGAAAATGATGATTTTGCATGTGTATGAGCGTTTGACATACCAAAATCAGAAAAAATCTTTTCCTAAAAAGTAAAATAGAAACATGTGGCTCCGGGGTCCCCTGGATCCCCCATTAAAGTCTCTGAGGGGTAAATGCAGGACAAGGACGGGACTGGATGAAATCCACGCAGTCATCAAAACAGCAAGATGCCTGTAGTATGTCTAAATATTGCGAGTTCAACCTCTAATGTTAGAGGATCTTTTCCTGAAGATGGTTAGAGCATTCATCAGAAAATGAGGATGATATCTGATAACTGAAGACAAATGATAGGGAAATTCAATCTAAACAAAGATTAAGAGACAGATAATTTGTTTTCAGATTGTACGAAGAAAGTAACGATGAGGCAATGAAACAATGCCAAGCTCTCCTGGAAGAATCCGACATCGAATCCGCTGTACGAGTGGGTGATGTCTACAGCTTCATTATTGACCACTTCGTGCACAAAGAAAAATTCAAAGCCGTAAGTTTCATCGAATTATGAATCCTATACTTCAACCCCTGCACCACACCTGCCTGTCCTTCCTCCCAACCCCTACACCGCACATGCCTGTCCTTCCTCCCAACCCCTACACCGCACATGCCTGTCCTTCCTCCCAACCCCTACACCAGACCTGCCTGTCCTTCCTCCCAACCCTTGCACCACACCTGCCTGTCCTTTCTCTCAATCCCTTAACCAGACCTGCCTGTCATTCCTTCAAACCCTACTATGCTTTCACGATATCTCTTAAAGACTTGATGCTCCACAGCTTTGCTAGTGATTGTTGTTTGTTTCCATTGTGTTTGCATTTGTAATCATCGTACCATTGATTGATGTTTGTGGTAGAAAGTAGTCTTCGTAAAAACTTGAAAACAAAATATTTTCATTCAACTTCAAATCTAATGTGAAGTGTCTTAATGCAAATAGTAGAATGATGGAAATAAGTCATAACACAAACACAACGGAACACTGACCTGACTACCGATGAGTGCATTCCAATTTTGCGTTTCAGGCGCACGCCTGCTTGGAAGAACTGAAAAGTCGATTGAAGAACAATTCCGTGTTAACAAATTTTGTGTCCATGAAGACAATTGAGACTATCCATCGTGCTCTTGACATTCCGTTGAGTACGACACTGAATGGCCTGAACGGTACGGGCCCCAGCCGATCTCCTGTTGAAGATGATGACGAAGTGGAGGAAGAAATCGTCAATGGAAATTGACACCTTGACCCGACTCTGTAGAGTTTCCGTCCTATTGCACTCCGTCCTTTGTAATATTTGATGTTATTCTTTCTTTGTTTGTCCGCCGATTTTGATATAATGCAGATCACTGAAGTACATGTATTACTTGCAGAAAAGTCTTTTCCATTGATTTTTCAGTCATTTGAGGGATAGCTGAAAAATCCGAAAGCTATGAGATTGCGAAAGGATTTCTGGAAGGTCACGGTGAACATGCTGCATCAACTACACTTACCTACTTCTTACCGGTGCTTCTAAACAATTAAAGTTGTAGTTCGTAATGTCCTCTTGAAACATATTACCGTTTCTGTTAAATAGAGTAGTAGAGATGTGGTTATAACAGATTGGGTGACAGATGCAGCGAATGTGGACGTACTCGTACGAGTATAATAGCATTCCATTGTCATTAGAAAGATTGTCTCGGGAAGCAGTCTCTAGACTGACTTGTTCTCTGATTCTAAATTAAGGAACATAATCCTGCATAATTGTTTTAGCTGCCAAGCGCTAAGTTCCGTTTTTATAATCAGTATTATAGCACTTGCTCATCTTCTGTTAAAGCTTGCTGCTGGAAAATGAAGGAATGTTTGCAAAGAAGCATGTAACTTCTCTTGATCGTCTCAGTTAACCCTGAAATGAACTTTCCTGCTAGTAATGCGAAATTCTGTAGCCTAGCTGAATCTCTGTAACACATACACAAACAATGGTCAAGAGAAATCATAAAAAGTTTGAAAAGCTCAGCGTTATGTTATGTTTAACTTTATGCCAGGGATGCATAGTCCTATCATTTTGATAGGACTCCGATTCCGGATGGCAAGCATTATAGCCTAGTTTTTTGAAAAAAACTGGTAACCTACAGTATAGTTCATTATAGACTTACCTGAACCTATTTTTAGTTATCATTGCTGCACCAATTATCAATCATTTTCGATGAAACTATCAAATGTCGCTTTAAGTTGGATGCATGCGGCTCCTCCAGTCTCTACCAGACAGGAAAATACCACCTCCAAAAATATGACTACACTTTCGATTTCAATATGCACTTTGGAGGAGCCATCATACACGATTAACGTGAGGGTGAGAGGTAATGTTCTCAAGCAAACTAATATTTCATTTTTGTTTCTGATGTGTCCTTTGGTGCGTAGGTGTGATCGAGGCTAGGATGGTTCCTTCTCTACTAAATCACCGCGGTGAAAAGACAATCCTTTTTCACTATTACGGTTCATTCCCTCAACTGTTACAAGCTTTGCATGTACTGCTGTCTCTGTACTTTTGCTTGACGGAGAAAGTTGACAGTGACAGCTATGCACGAGAATAGATAAATTGTTTGTATTTTACTTCGGGTCTAGTTATAGGCCGGAATCTGCTAGAAAGCATGGTTTATTGCAAAAAGATCTGACAACTTAGGTATCTGTTAGACCTACCGAAATTTTAGACAAATTTAACAAATTATATTTTTAATCAATAGGCGTCAGTGGCATTATACATTAGTTGAGAAAGATCCTGATATTCCAATTTTTATCGCAAATGGCTACACATAAAATATCAGAGAATCTGATTTAGAGTTGATGCATGGGTCACTTTATGAGCGCAAGTAGCCTTTGCTTTCATTTTAGACTAGGGCTGTGAGTGAAGTTACCGCGCGGTAAGTTACCCGGTAAATTACCCGATAAATTACCGGGTAATTTATTCTTATATTTATGTTTTCTCTGAAAATAATTGTTTGTAATGTGTTATGCTGAATTAAAACAATTCAAAATGAACTCTGCTAAATTTTTTGCTTTAATGCAAGTGTAATTTCGCATCATAAGTAACTATGGTTTCAGAGAAAATTGATTTTACATTTTTAATGACCTGGGTTATAAATTACCGTCTCCTATAAAATACTGTTGAATCATTATCTCAGAAAATTATCAAGATATATAAATTTCTTTTCGGTATCCTTTTCCCAAGCGTCATACATCGTCATACTTCGACAGATGAAAATATCATAGATGAAAAAGCAACAACCTCTTCTAATCTCAGTACTGCGAACAAAGAAACAATTAGAGAAACCGTCAAAGATCTTGAAGGAGCAGGTTCTACGTCAAAGAATACTGAATAGAGACAATTGACTCCATTCATCGATCGAATCAGTCTCATAGAACAAAGGGAAATCGAAATATCTTTAGCACGTGCCATTTATGTTTCTGCAACGCCGTTGAGTATAACGGAAAATCGTTGGTGGCGCCAATTTTTTCACAAGATTCGCCCAGCTTTTCAAATTCCGTCAAGACATCTTCTTAGCAATTCTCTGTTGATGAATGAAAAAAAAAACTGTCGATTCACTAATCAAAGATCTGGCGTCTGATTCGAAATGTATCACTGTCTCAGCTGATGGTTGGTCGTGTATCGCAAATGAATCGCACATACAGACACTATTCTTTACACCAGAGCCCATTTTCTTCAAAAGCGTTCACACAAATGAGAGGCGGCACACTGCTGAGTATATCGCAGAATGTATTATTGTTGCAATCCAAGAATTTTGCAAACTGAACCAAATTGAGTCGGAAAGATTGAAATCTCTAGTCAACAACGCAGTCAACATGGTCGCGGCTTGGGAGATAATCAAAGAAGAATTTCCAAATGTCACCACTTATGGATGTTTAGCCCATGGGATAACTATACCTATGGGTTTCTGACATACGAAAAATGATATCGTTGAGCAGTGTACTCGCAGAAAATTTGGAAATAACCAAATTTTTCAAATATCGTCATGTGCCAAAAGCCATTCTTCTTCAACACGGAGGTTTGAATGTGAAGCTGGCTTGTCCGACTCGATGGTCCAGTTACTATGAGATGTAGCAGCGAAACTTGTATAAAGAATGCCCTAAGACTAGCCATTGACTCAAACTGCGACGCTCCAATCCACCTGCAAATGAGAACCTTAAACGAAGATGACTTCTGGGTTCCTACCGAAACCGTTGCGGCTTTACTGAAACCTGCAAGTCATGCTATTTCAGCAGCAGAAGGCGACTTCATCTCAATCTCGATAGCGCCGGATGTGTTTTCATATTTGGAAGCTTCAATGATCCAAACTCTACGCCAATCATTTCTTTCTGATGAAGAGAAAAAATGTGTGCAATCATTCATCAAGAATCGCCGAAAATTCTGCATTTCCGGGCAGCACTATGCAGCAAACCTTCTGGACCCCAGGTTCAGGGGTAGAACTCTAACGGAACAACAGTTGGTTCTTGCTGAAGATACAATCTTCGAAATTGCACAGAAAACGAAACTCTCAACGACATCTGTATCTAAGGATCTGCTTGAATATAGAACAAGATCGGGTGCTTTGCTCAATTCATCCCGCATGATTTGGAAAGTCGGATACGACATGGATCCGATTAAATGGTGGCAATGCTATGGGAATACGCGACAGCTGAATGTGGTAGCCGTCGTTCTTCTTTCGATGTCGGCCACAACTGCTGCGGTTGAGAGAGCAAATAAGGAATTCAGCCTTCAAAAAACGAAACTCAGGAACTCCTTGACTGACGAAAGAGCAAGTATTCTGACGTCTGTTGCTTACAACCATAAAATAAAAAGTCGACTTGAAGAAGGAATCGGTCAAAAGAAGAGCAAGTGTCATCCTATTTTTAAAAAAAAATTAAGATTATGACCCGAATCATTTGCTCAAAGTTGGTGGTGCTGTGCAGGATTCCTCTGACAGTGACGATGACGAAGACCTCATGGAAATAGACGAAGTGGATGATGACTAGTTTTTGCAGTCCGAGAGGGAAGCCATCCCTTTGAATATTCCTCTGGAGGTCGGGACTTTTGTGGCATCACGAATCATCGTTGAAAGCAGGGGAAATCATGGTTTGAAGTACAAGGTATTCATTGGAAAGATAACGGAAATGTTGGAAGAAGATGATTTCACTGTGTCTTTCCTCAAAGTGAATAAATTCGGTACATACACATTTCCAGAGGTTGTCGATGTGTCAACTGTTGATCGAAAGGATCTATGTGCCATTTCAGCACCAGACGTTGGAAGACGCAGTGACTTCTCATTTCCAACTGAAGAAATAGAGCGTGCTGCTCTTCGTTTATCTTCTTAATTCAGTGCTCTTACTGCATGGCTACCATTTGTGGCAATCACTGATCATGTTTACTCTTATTTTTTAGTATTTTGTCCTCCTTAAATTTTCTCAGTACCGGTACATGTAAATTCCATAATTGTTCATATTCAGCTTCACCGCAAAATTTCAATTTTCTGTAATATGCACATACTCAAATTCATTATTAAGTTATTGTCATCTATTAACGAGTAGATGAAGAAAATATTGTGTGTACCTGATAAATATTTACTATATATTATTCATTTACAAAATATCCTAAACATGAAATAATAGGGAAGAAAGACTTATCACCAAGCAAGGTTGCACACTTTCGTATATATTGGGAATCAAAACTCAAAACATAAAAATTCTTGAGCATCATCGTAAAGCGTTCTAAATTCTCTTAGTCCGATCAGTCAAATATCTGTTCCTATCATTCTTCTGTCAGTTTTAGGCCCTATCTGTTCTTCGATTGGCGTGTTCAGTGTAAACACACGGAACGAAATATAGTAAATGGTAATGATTGATGCAATAATAATCCTAATGCAACATCTTGATATGAAGTGCGGATTGATTAGTTATGAAATTCTTGCGTACTTTTGCCCTGTGTTCGGCTTAATATGATCACAGCTTCCATTGGAGCATTAGTCCTCAATTGTTTTATATCTGTTCATGCTTTAGAAAGCATTAGTTAATATGAAATTGAATTTATCTACAATGTCGATGAAGAAATGTTTATGATATATTCGTATATCCAATCAGATTGATTCATATATGAACATTTCTTCACTTTTGAACGGTGCATAATCCTGTAGCTTACATTGTAAGTAAATATACCCACCTATATTCATGAGATCCATACTAATTTTTGCTACGATTACCTTGCCAAAAAATGAATTATTTTGTTACCCAACATTTCTGTTATATACATTTTGTTAACATCTTTGTTATCGGCGCTGTCTGTGCTGATTAATCGAATTTTTTGTAGTCTTCTTGTGTGCGCATCTTCGCATGTTTTGTACCATCTATCTCCAATCGCATTGATTTATTGGTATAATCATATTTTGTATGCAATTTTGACTTATATAAACACCGATGTATGCAAGTCCGAATAGATGAAGATTACATTTTATGTACGGTATACAATCATTTAGCGGTCTCTGAACAGTATATTCATTGAGATTATATCGAGTTTCAGAATAATTTGTTTGCTGAAAGAGAAATATTTTTTGCCCAAAATTTTTGTTATCTTTTTCCATTTGCAGCAGTATATTAAAAGCATGTTTTTATCAAAATAAGTCTTTTATTCATAAGTCAATTTTGGTGAAAGTCTTAGGCCCTGTAGCCCTGTATCTACATATAGCTGTTTTATTAAGAAATAAAGACACGCGAATAAGAGAAGAGGTTTACAATGGATTTAATGAAATAATGAAATAGACCTAGAATCGAATTTATTCCAAATTCCAACTTCAAGACCAAATTACACTATATCTGTGGCTTGGCTGCAAAAAGCAATTGCAAACTTGGGCCAACTAACCTCAGGGGACGAAGTTGACAAATAAAGACTCAAATGGGGCGTTATGATTCTAGGTAGTCTTATAGAGTCAAATAGTCTTCTAAAAATACATACTTGAATTGCTTGGGTGAGCCGGTCGCGCTGCTGCTATATTTTTCATAAATTACCGCAACTTACCGCATAAATTACGGTAATTTTCGGTAAGTTACCGTCTTGGGAATGTTACGGTAATTTATACAGCCCTATTTTAGACTATCTATCTGACTATGGTAGCTATTTCAACAGTCCTATCCCCAGACGCAAACGTAGTCATGGCGTTAGAAATAGGAAAAAGGTCAATAAGACCAATAATATTGATGACTCGATAGCATATTTGAAAAACTGCTTTAACGGCAGCAATCTTGCTAAGGTCTTAGGTCTTTGAGTTACAGTACTTTGCATATTATTAACAAGAAACTCAATCATGAGTCTAGTAACTTTGCGTATTTAGTTTCTGCATATTATTACAATACAATATGTAATTCAGAGTCCAAGCAGTCTAGCAATGTAAAAACAAATATAACTTTTGAGTTCAAAAACAAAATTATGGACAAAGTGGATATCAGTAGTATTCTGCATGACAGAAGTATTAATCGACTTGTTCCAGAACAGGTACAGGATTGTTATCCTCCGAAAACTTATTTTACATTGAATAGCCCTGTCTCTTTGAAAATCTGCAACTATAACAAATTTTTGAAAACGCTAGATAAGTCTGATTTGCATGATATCTTAAATTCTAAGTGTAAATGTAATGATCACCCTTCTTTTGTTAATGATTATCACAAACACGTTTTCACAGGTGATTTGAATTTTATTAATGAACCTGAGTTTAAAGAATTGCTTGCTCTAGGAACGAAGCATCGTTTACCCAGGAAGTGTAATCATAAAAATATTATAGACAGTATCACAGTTTCGCTCGATAAGCACATAGCTAAGATGTGTAGGAAGCACAAAAGAATTTTAAGAGCTGATTATTCGGATTGGAGAAATAAGATTTTAAAATTAGTGCGAGATAAACTATTTAATAATAATAAGCTCAAGAACCAAAACAGTAACAATAGCAAGAATACAATGAGTAATAGTAACATTAATTCTCTTAGCAAGATTAGCAAGTTACTGCATTATTATCATGATAACTTCATTATTACTGCGGCAGATAAGGCTAATAGCAATTATGCGTTCATTTGCAAGAAATTCTATGTTCTGGTTTTATTACAGGAACTTGGATTTGATTTGAAGACATTAACTCCTATAGGTAATAGTACATACATACCTGTTAACATAGAGATCAATAGTTTAGTTGTAAATCATAAAGAGATCATTAGTAATTTCTTTCATACCATTTGTAATAAAGATAATCTTAAACTACCTCGATTGTATTGGATACCTAAATTGCATAAAAACCCTTACAAATTTCGCTTCATAGCAGGTGCTAAACAATGCACTACTAAACAACTTTCGACTAAGATTAATAAAGGCCTAACCGTTATAAGAAATTACTTTAAGGAATATTGTAACGCTATCTATAAAAATAGCGGAATTAACTGTTTTTGGAGTATAGTATCTTCGATCGAATTCCTAAATAAGATTCAAAACATCAATATACATAACGTGCAAGTTTTTGACTTCTCCACATTGTACACTAACTTGAATCATGACGATGTTATTCATCACATTTCTGACTTGCTAGATTTGGTGTTTAATGATTCGAATAGGAAATACTTATGCATCGGTTATGAAAAATGTTTTTTAGCTAGTAAAAAGTATCAAGGCTATAGTGTTTTTACTAAAGATAACTTTAAGGATGCTATTAAATTCATTATTCATGAAGTTTACGTCACTTTTGGTGGACTGGTTTTTCGACAGATAAAAGGTATACCGATGGGAGGTAATTGTAGCCCTTTGCTAGCAGACCTTTTTCTTTTACACTGCGAATATATTTTCATGTCTTATCTTATGAAAAGTAAAAAGTATGGTCTAGCTAAACTTCTATCGAATACCTCTAGATATATAGACGATCTGTGTATTATTAATTATAAACATTTCGCTTCTTTAATTCCTAAAATTTATCCACCAAGTCTGGAGGCAAGTAGAAGTGGAGATAATGATAACAACATTGAATATTTAGACATTAAAATGCAAATCACTAATACAGAAGCGGTTACCTCTGTATTTCATAAGGTTGATAACTTCAATTTTCCTGTTACGCTCTTAACATTTCCTCAAAACACTATGCCTTACAAAATAGGTATCAAAGTTTTCGCGGGACAGGTTTTGAGATATATTCGCATCTGTACACATGAGAGCGATTTTATTGAAAAAATAAATCGTACCTCCACCACCCTCATTGCGAGAGGTTATAATCGCTTTGATCTTAAGCGCAGTGCTGAAAAGCAGTTACACAAACACAGAGAGACTTTATTGAAATACGGTTATTTCTCCGCTAAGCAACTTTTGGACAACTGCCCGAACTTTATTTAAGTTCCTTTTCCATAATTCCAGTTTAGTCAGTTCGAATCATCTCGATGGCGTAGTCAATGTATCTGACTACATGTCCGAGATTTTTCTTTCGAGGCTGCTTTCTTTAAAGCAGGGCCCCGCTTGAGCGAGTTTGAACGTACAGGAATTAAGGGGCCGAAACGTGAATCTTGCTCAAGTTCCTGCTGATGACCTCTATTGCTTTTGTCCTCATCAACTTTATCTCAGCATATATCAATTATCTGTTTTAGTTGCACTTCATGTAACCTGTGGGAAAGCCAGATCGGTCCTTTGGAGGGATCAAATTCTTTACTTTTCATTATCTTCAGCTTCGTCTTCTCACTTCGATTGAAGCATTTGCGTAACACCACACGTGGTTGACCAGTTATCCGCATTAGAAATGACAGGTCTGTTTGTAATTGTATTTGACTGATAGCAGATTGGGATTTAGATAAGTTACAAAGTTTGAAGTATATAAGCAGACACACAAGTGTCATGTCTATAATCACTCCTTTTTAGACGCTAATGTCATAAGTAAAGTTGTTAGATTTATAATTTTGTTTAAAACGCAGTAGTAAGTTATATTTTTTTCTCTCAGTTTTTAGTTAGGCCTGTAGTATTATTATTTTTCTTTATGATCTACCGGAGGTTAGCCTCAACCAATTTAATTGCAGTATGCGTATTGATACGCAAAATGTACAGTTCATTTGATGTGGATTATAGCGAAAGAAACAGAAATTAGAATAGTCCCATCTTTAGCGAAGCCGGCTTAGGCCTACGAGAATGGACGATCATTCCAATACGCCTAAACGTATTGCTATGTAGTCTATGCTCTGAGACGTAGGCTAATTAATGGAATTTCTGTTATCCTAACTTATGATGGGTTGAGCCTCTTTCACAGGCTAAGATACTTTTAAATGAATATAATATATTCATAATATAATATTCGGTTGATCTAGGCATTAGTGAGTGCCTCGCACATGAGAAGTTATTCCTGACAATTACGATTTATAAAAACAATTCAAATCTCTATCACGATTGAGTCGCCCCCGACTCCATAAAACTCGTCTCTAACAGAACTACACTAATTTCTCAAGCGAAAGCAAACTTCAGAAAAGAAGTGACACTATTCCTAGATAAGGATTCTGACCTTTTTGAAGGCCTTCTTCCTCCACCCGATGAGGCTGATGGAATGGAAAGATCATTTTTTTCTCGGATGTCTGTGTTTGTCTACACGATGTCTCGCTGAGAACTGATTCATGTTCAGTGCTGCCTAGAAGTTAAAAATCGTTGTAATGAAGTTCATAAGAGCATTCCTCAGAATATATTCCAACTTAGCTAGCTGATCAACAAATATATCTCATTTTAAGTATACTAAAAGGCGACGTAGTAATGAAAAGATTTGTTTATCATCAAAAAATGGATAAAATTTTCTACAAAATGTACAATGTCCATCATCAATTTTGAGGTTGGACGGACGAGTAGTCTCATGATATTTACGAATGAAAGACAAGATTATGCAGATCGATCCCATAATTTGGGATTAATGATCTACGATGGATACTTCTCAAAAGGATGTTCACGAAGGAGTTTCAGACGATTCATCTGACAGGAAGTTCACGAAGGAGTTTCGGACAATCCGTCTGACAAGATGTTCACGAAGGAATTTCGGACAATCCATCTGACAGGATGTTCACGAAGGAGTTTCGGACAATCCGTCTGACAGGATGTTCACGAAGGAGTTTCGGACAATCCATCTGACAGGATGTTCACGAAAGAGTTTCAGACGATCCATCTGATAGGATGTTCACGAATTAGCTTCCGATGATCACTCTGACAGGATGTTCACGAAGGAGTTTCTGATGATCCATCTGACAGGATGTTTACGAATGAGCTTCTGATGATCCATGTGACAGATGTTCACGAAGGAGATTCCGGTGATCCACTTCAAGGATGTTCGTGAATGAGCTTCTGACGATCCATCTGACAGGATGTTCAGGAAGGAGTTTCAGACGATCCATCTGACAGGATGTTCGTGAAATATTTGCCTTCAAAGTGTCTGACATCGTCGTTCTCACACTATAGTTGGCCTATGAAGGTCATAATGCCATTCATTGACGTGATCGACTACCACCAGTTGCGGCCTTTCAATCTGGTCCATTGATCTCGCCTCTTCGCTCTCCAATATTTCTGGACGCGTGAGAGACGATTCAGCAACAATCGCAGCTAATTCCTGTTTAGCATCCTGAGCTCCTGCGTGCAAGTCGAAGGCGAGAGCTTGTTCAACAGCCGTACACATCTGTCGAACTTCCTCCAGTACTTGAATCGTCTGTAAGAGAAAAGAAAGATTAGAGGATCGATTTTGCAGTGAAACCTCTCTCGTAGTTGATATA
Organism: Prostheceraeus crozeri; assembly: GCA_907163375.1. Classification (NCBI taxonomy): domain Eukaryota; kingdom Metazoa; phylum Platyhelminthes; order Polycladida; family Euryleptidae; genus Prostheceraeus; species Prostheceraeus crozeri. The sequence continues at coordinate 79,943 of CAJQUW010003655.1, read as the reverse complement.
TTCACGTTGTTGAGGGTATTTTCTGTACATGTATAACACAAATCGGACAAATACTGTCTGAAAGAGAGACGATAATTTCAAGTGTAGCGATGTGAGCAGCTTGACCCAAAGACTCTGTAATATTCAAAGACTGAAAACTCTCCTATCTCTGTATGTTAAGCTTTTAGAAAAAACTTATTTGTCCTCAACGAAGATATCGGATAATTTCAATACATTAGAAGATAGGAGCTACCATGGATATTTTTGTACTCATCACAGATATGTATAAATTCCAAATTTTCTACGAGTTTACAGTCTTTACATCTTCCACGGTCCTTCGCTTGACCTGACTTCGTCTGTTCGACGCATTTTTATTACTCGCATTGGTGTTCATCTCTCTCCGCATTCACCTCACCGGCAGCTATTTCAAATCTTTCCATGGTTTTATCACATCCTGTTAAAGTTACATATATTGGTGTAAGAGTAGGTGTGGTCCTAGGACAGGGTCATTATCACTTCACTAATTGTCGCGAGATAAATGTGTTATCTGTAGGTGCTATCTGCTCAGTGCTCAGACGATGAGTCGGATTAAGCTGCTGACATTGCTCCACTTCAAGCTATCGTCTCTAGTTCAATGATGAAATTAAAACCAAAACTGCAACATATGTCCGCCTTTGCAGTACCATGATCCTTACATTTATTGCCAGATCTACCATAGATTTTCATATTTTTTAGATGATCCAAGATTTTGTAAGCCTTTGCTGCCTTGAAGCTAGCTGTGACAGCCGAAAAATTGGGCAGAATATAGATAATAATACGTCGCAGCTTTAGCTTCAACTTTATGATTATCTTCAAGAATTGAATAGTCCTTGGTTATTCATTTTTCTCATGAGTTTTAGCTGGGAAACCAAGTATAGGAATTGGTAATTATCTTTACTTGTTTTCTTAATTTTGGCCTACCCTTAGGCCATCAGCAGAAGCAGAGAATCTATTGAAATATGCTTCTGATGATTGCCTAAGAGGAAATTAATAAAGAAAGTAAAAATAATTACCATCTTCTATACTTGGTTTCCCAACTAAAGCTTATTATACTCAGCCATGCTGTCAAAACGGAGTTTTATTTTACGTCTCTAGTCAAAAAGTGCTGTTTCGATTCGCACAATGTTTTGTGTGTGGATTGACGACATCCTCAAGTAGGGTTATTTGAAGTTTTGTGACAATAGATTTATTTTTACCGAGCATAGGTGGAATTAGAAAGATGTCCCCAGAGTTAAAAAAACAAGCACAAAAATTCCCTGGCAACCGAAGACGCTGAGTTTTGCCCTTCAAGGATTGTGAAAGCTCTTGAGATTTTGAACATAGATAAACATTCCTTATTGTTTGCTTGCAAACGTAGCAGGCTCCAAAGGGGTCGCAACGAAAGTTCTCCTGTAATAGATGAAATATGAACATAGATTGGTTGCCGCTTAGATCAGATTACTTAGAGTAGACAAAATATAATAGAATTTCTGAAGTGCAAGTGTTATCAGCCGCCTTATGGGGGAGTCAAACAGAATCACATTATCACCTGGTCTTCCGCAAATGGATTAGTCTTCAATGGCACCAAAACCAAACTGCTCAACTTTCAAACGAAGCGCTCCCTCTCACCTCCTTCCTTGAAAGATCCGCTATCCAACTCCTATATTCAGCTTGCCACTTCAATAAAGCTTCTTGGCCTCACCATCCACAGTGATATGACATGGTGTGCGCACACTCATGAAGTCCTGGCAAAACTTCGTAAGAGGGCATCCATGCTGTATGCTCTTAGACAAGCAAAGGCACCCAAGAATATAATCTGGAATGTTTATTGCACAATGATGCGGCCGGTCGCAAGCTACGGGTATCCTGTGTGGTGCAACATTGAGAAATGCCGATTCATCCAACTCTCAAAATTTGAAGACCGATTGTGCCGATGTTCGATCTGCCGCGCAAAAAGAAATTTCTTGATTTCTGTAACGACCTAGGAAAGCGCCTTGTGATGAGAGCCCAGTGCCCTAGTCATCCCCTGAACATTATCTTAAACGTTGAATCCAGCAGGTACTCCACTCGACTTGGGAACACTAGCCGCAAAGTGATGTCGAAGACCAGCCGTTACGGCAGCTCATTTATCAAATACGCTTGACGTGTACTTCTTTCCCATTGTAATGTAATGCCATGTCCGAATATGTCTGATATGCAATAAAGCTATTGTTATTATTATTATTAATATGAAGAAAGCAATTCATTGACGAACAAACTATAGGCAATCAGTTATATCGTAAAAGACCAGGCAGACATTTGATGCAGAAAAACAGGAAAAGCATAAGTAGTATGCTAATAGCATAGGCAATTATAATGCAAGATCTACAACATCTATAACCCTATGACAGAATGGCACGAAGATAATTTAACTTCTGTGACGAAGTGTGTGGTTAATTAGAAATCGCATCCTTTTCAGATGAAATAATGTATTCATTTTTCGATGAAATATTATTATCAACGTAGAGACTTGCAGTTTACGAGCAAAATGGAAGGATAATAAGTTGGAGACAGTACCAGCCACTAGGAAAGCAGTCATAAAGCGCAATGATGTGAATAACCGGACTGAGTTATTGATAGCAGCACAATTCTTGCCTTGCATGTTCAATGTCTGATTTATAAGCTTTTTTGTATCCAATTTTTAATCTGTAATATCGGCGAGAATGGCGTTTATCTTTATGAAGAACCTTTATTTGTAAATTTTAACTCATTGTCTAGAAGTTGATTTTTGTTGACGTCCTCGTATTCCAGTTTACTTCAGATGAATGGATTAACGTTTTGTTTTTTGCTTATTAGAACATCAAATTTCCTTACATTTATGAACATTGCAACAATGGCTTGCTCGTACTGATATTAATCAGACCAGATGCCATTAGAATCAATGGATACACGATTCTCGAGACGACATCTGGACAACTGCGCCGTTGATGAACCGAAGACTGACTATTACTGAATACTCGTGTGAGCAATCTGATTGCGTCTATTTTCACGAAAATTCATTCTTGATTTCAAATACATTTCGGCGACCTGACTTGAGATTATTATTTTACTACACACACTCAGGCTAACCACGAAATCATGCCAGTCCGGCAACAAACGAAGTCCGACCTTAATATTTGAAGAGGTCATCGTTGACATCACGTACAAAAAAAGGATGGATGATATCGACTGCCGGCACAGATTTTTTTAATATCTAAGACATTAATCCCCCTAAGACTCAAAGACTTCCCTCTGAACAATCACATGAGTTTTCCGATAAATGCGATGCACACAACTCCATGCAGTAGAGCTTTATTCTAACAATCTCTGTTCTACTATCAGCATTATTCTTGCGAGATGCTATTACCCAGCCGAATGTGCCCCTCATCTGATCTCGCAGCATTAGGACCTTCAAGAAATAACCATGTTTACGGACAACGTTCTTCGTCAATGCAACGGATCCATGACTAAATGCGCCGATACTTCACCATTTCTTGTCGTAAGCATGCCATTCCGTCATGTTATAACATGATGCACTTTCAATGTCTTAACAAGCAGGCTGCTGAATGCACTGAAAATTTTTAAAGAATTTGCAGAAGGTACAGAAACGTTTTTATCGTCTTGTCGCTGATGTATTTTACAAATTCACTATTTTACTTTAGTGCAGATTGACGTGAAAAATATAAAAAGCCAAGCAGGAAACAATGAAACCAGTTCGAAAAAATTCATTTTGCTTCAACTACTGTAGGCTCACATTGTCCAGGACTGTCTGTGTTATAATCAATTCTAGGCTTGACTGGACATAGAAATTTAATTATGTTATATAAAAGGGATGCGGCCAATCAATCTTCAAATTGCCGGACTCGGCCGTCAAGTACAGAATTCGCATCAATCATGTTGAGAATGGAAGAATTTACAAAGAATGAACGCTAGATGAAGCTCCCAGGACTTGAACCAGGTTCTCTAATTCTGTTGCTCTGACCAGTTGAGCTGATTAGAAAGAATCTATGACAGGGAGCATTCTTGTCAAGAGTTCCTCCGTAGAAGATGAAATTCATCAAGTTCTCACCTCTCCGTCGTATTTCAGTCGCAGAATACCAGCACCTTCACCTCTCGTCATGATCGCATTGAGACGTCGGCGAACAACTCGAGCCATGCAAACAGGAGCTAATGCTGCGGTGTTCGCCATCACGTCGCTCAATTTGGTGTAATATCCATGAAACGTCTCCGTCAACACGGATTCCTGCAAGGTACCCTGCAAGAGGAGCGTCAAAGATGTTTGGATGATCGATCGAAGTGAACTCAAAGTTGGTAAATCTTGGAGGGGCATCAGACATTCTTGGGATGCGGCCCAAGGTTGAAACATCGATCATTATCAGCTTATACATGGATCAAAGTTTCATCAACCCTTGTCAAGCCAATGGCGGATCGCATGCACTTTCCTATCAGTTGATTGAGACTCAGAAATGTTCACTGTTAGTGGCCACGGTGCGTCAGAACGGGCGGGTTGAGTTGAAGACTTTCCCAATCTCCGATGTCTAAAAGGTAGGAAACCGTTGAAAACGTTATTGGGAGATTTTTCACTCAACCCGCCCTTTCTGACGCACTCTGCGGATGCTCAATTGAATACTGTATGCAAGCATCTATTCTCCACAAAAAGGTTTGATGACAAGCGAGGCTCTTCTTAACGTACATGTATTTACTCGTAATACATGAATCCTATTTTGGTTTACTATCAATCAAATATCACCTGCCTCATGCACGAATTGTAAATGAATGTCATAAATTTATGCCATTAATAATAAGCTTAAGACTATTAATAAGCCAGTACGTGTTTATTGTCACTCTTCTGGCATGCCACTATGATTCATGCATGTATGCACCACAGACGTCATACGACGTGATGATCATGATGAAATGAGTGATAAAATAACACAGTGTTTGTGTATGATAATATGATGCACATAATGATGTTATAATACTATCTACAAGTGGTTATCTAGAATGTTGTGAAGCTTCAGAAATAGAATGAAGATCGCCTAATATCACTTATTTTTACTTATGATATAAATACAAGATGCGCGTGCCTACTTGTATGCTATAACACTCTCCACTAACGTTATTACCAAAACTAGTCATGTTGATAAAGATTATTTATGAGTCAAACATTCGTATTCACTTCAAAGCTATTTTATTAACACAAGTATTGTAATAAATAATAATAATGCATCTGCAATGATACGTAAGCATGACATGTACATACATGAACTTAGGACAAAATGAATTGGTGTAAGTCCATGATTCTGAGCTCATTGACTTGCATGCAATGATTTTAAGCAATTTTAAGTGTTCGCATGTATGAAAATTCATAATTTGCATTTGACATTTGAATCTAAATTTACACATATATCTTGCATAAGTGCTGCATCATTAAATGGATTACCAGACCTGAACCTTACCAAAGATAGCTCCTGCTCTTTTCGAAACTGTTTCCTTTCGATGATGTAATATATGAGATCTTGTAAAGTTTTATTCATAGCATTGAGGAAGTTGATTTCTGCCGCTTTACTGTGCAGCATTCGCCATGTCTCAGCCACATGACGACCTCCTTGTCGGATCAATGCTTTGATGAGGAACCAGCGGTGTACACCAATCCAATCCTGGGAGTGATACAGCCTAGTGATCGCTTTGTCTGCATGTTGACTCGCATATCGAACACTGGAACCGTTGAAGGGATCATGGCCACCTTTGGAACCTCCCTGAAAATGTCAGAGAATGAATACATGGACACAAGATTCAGTTTCATGAGTGGATACACTTGAGGAAGTGTGCAAGAACAGACATTTCGTGTACTTGTGAAGTCTGTCTGCGATCAAAAATACCAAAAAAGGGTCCTCTCATCCCTTAGGAGTATGATACCAAAAACCTTAATGCAACACAAAAGACGAAATTATGAACAGCGTCTCGGCCTTGGATAGATCAAACATTTTGTCAATACTGAAAAATTTGAATTTTTTGTCAAAATTTGAATAATTGAATAATTTCTTAACATTCCTTGTCGGATTTTTGGCATTTTTACAGCCAAGCTTAAGGTGATTGTTCGACTGGCATGTGGTTGAATATTAATGAAAAATAAGACATTCATTTATAGATCGCTTATGGATCAGGCCATTTTTTATGTCTGGCGTCATCAGTGAAATTTATTATTATTTTTATTAGACAGACGAATTAATACAGAAGTGTCGACATCATTCCAGTATTGACATCATGTTTTCAAATACAAATAAAGATTCAATGCAACATGCATCTCTGAAAAGGTATTGATCAAGATTCTTTATCGACATAAGGTCCTGACTCGATATTAAGGGCTAAACCTCCTTGAGTTGACAGCAATGAACATTGCTATGATTTGATGATAATTGAAAAAGTGACAAATAAAAGCCTTAAGGTCCATTCACACCGGACGCGGCGCGTCCAACCAAAATGCCTGTTCTCACCGAGCCGCGTGGCGAGAGGCGGGAGAGGGGAATGGAGAAGGGAGGCAACTGCAAATATCATTATGAACACTTCTTATTGCTAAATAATTAACATATTCACATTCCTTGTGTTACATGCATTCGAATGAGCCCAAACAAGACACCATAATATGAAATTTTCCCGAGTTAGTTAAATGATGTACTCAGTTTTTAAAATTTACATGAAATCAGATAAAACATTTCAGGCATAATGACTCGAAAATGATATCTAAATGACACATTCTCGAGGAAATACAAAGACATTTTGCATTAGATTTACGAGCGTGAACAAAGTGTGATGTAATCAGGTTCTTAGATCTGCAAGTTTCATCAGACGAGAACAGTTCGTTATGAATTGAAGTGTTGCTAGGCAGCTAGGGACAGTCTATTTTAGAGCAACATCCGAGTAATTCTATGATGAGTTTGTCTAGAAAATAGGCTCAATCTGAGAAGAGCACTGAGTTCAGGATGATATGGAGGCAAAAATGCATTCCGTCCTGTTAATTTTCATAAAGTAAATCCGACTCTGCAGAAATAATTTTCTTGAGTATCAAAATCTGTAAGTTGTGGTTGTCCTATGATTTGAGGGAATATCAGATCAGATATTTCACCGCCAATACTATTCATAAAAACCAAGTGAAATCAATCCTTTTGTCAAACTGTCAAGTAGAGTTTGGCCATCAAAATAAATCAAGACCGAAGAAGAGCAACAATGATTAATTTCCTCCTTCTCCCAAATTGATTCCTCCTCATGTATCAATATACATGATATCTAACAATCAGTTATAGATACACAGCATTTGATTAGGGTCCTTTGGCGGCACTGTGCTATGTTTCATAGTGCAGTGCCGCCACTCAGATTCCTATGGAATCATACTACGGTAGACCTACCTATAACTTTTGAAATTTGTATTCATCTGTATATATCCATTTATATCCAGATGTGTTATAACATTGATAAGGGCGTGTGAGCCGAAAAATTTTTGTTATAAAAATTAAATAAGATCATTACATCACAATTCGGTTTTATTACTTCCTACAGCTTGTAGACGAGTCAAAGTTATAATGAAGAACCAATAATGGATGACTTCATCGTAATGCTTAAAGGAATGGCGCACAATCAAAGACAGATGAAAGAGACCAACAGCGCTATAATTATTTTTTCCAATTGCAAATGAAGTACGGCGTACTTTTGAGTGATTAACATTGCAATTTAATCGTTAGGATATGGAGATTGCTATAAACTACATAATTTTGCGAAAACTAATAATTTGATATTTCACATTTGTAAAGAATAGGGTTTTTCAGGAAACACATCATTTACACATTTTCATTCATGGGATGACAGCAAGGCACATGTGACAGATCATGAAATAGAATTGACGTACGGATTGACTTTGCTCACAAAACGACCTTTATGAACTTACATCGTCTATTCTATAGTAATCGTGAGTATCACTCTATCGAAGATTATCAGATAGGTTGAAGACAATAACAACTTTCGCATCTTCGTTTCCGATACTCGTTTTGCAGTAAATAAAATACCATTCATCTCCAAATGCATTCATGAATTCGATTTCATGGTTGACAAAGTATGAAAGTGCACTGATGAAAAAGAAAAGAAAGAAAGAAAAGAATTTTTATTCAGATCACAATGAGCGGTGAACCTGTAACAATATTTGAAATCACAACGAGACTTACTAAGTAAAATACATAGAATAAAAGAAATCATCTGCCAAAACGGATAAAAGAGCGGCTAAAACGGTGACTTGCCGCAGGAGGTGCCGTCTGATAAGGGATAAGGGATAACTGATAAGGGATTTTGATGATCATTTGGTCAAATTGTGCTCACAGAAGGTCAGAATTGTCGGATAGCTATGTCGAAAGTCAGTCATTTCTCTGCACGAACATCTGGCAACGTGTGGCGTCAGGTTTCAGTGGGGGAGGTAGAGCAAGCCGCGAGGGGTCTTGGCGCGGAATGGATTTTCCTATCTCGTAAGCAAACCGCGCGTCATTACGATACTTTTTTCTGAAATTACTTGGATGTGTGGTCCCGCGCGTCAGGTGTGAACAGCCTCATAGGTTTGTTAAGGTTTTGAACGAAAGCTCTAGACGCCTGAGACGCGCCGCGCCGCGTCCGGTGGGAGTGGACCTCTAGGCTTCAGTATTTTCGTGCAAAATCGGTGAGGATACAACAGAATATTATATAATGTGTAGAATAGAATAGAACATGAAATCCAACATTGAATGAAAAAATTTCAAATTCATCATCTAAGGTATTTTTCAATCTCACTGTGTTTTACTATTATTGTAGTAGAGAATTGATCGCATAATTCACAGTGATGGTAATGATATCGACTTGCGATCAACTTTTTCCAAACAGTGAAAAATAGACATTGAAGCAAATGTAAGAAGCATTGAAATATCAAGGTAATTCAAATAAGCTAATGAAAGATACTCCCGGGGGCACCAGGAACCAATTTCATGAGATTGCAGTGTTTGTAAATTACAGCTTTACGTAATGGTTAAAGGAGGATTCATTGACATTTACTGAAATAATGAGGTCGATATCTTGTTAAAATTCCCGAGGGCTTTAGCCCGAGGGATTTTAACAAGATGTAGATCGAGATATCTCAGTAAATATCATTGAATCCTCCTTTAACCGTTTTAAACTATGCCACTTTTATCTCTATGATTGGCGGGCAAATTAACAATGTATAAAATGACTATCTATTGAGGCAAGTTTTTCATAGAAATACATATTTCAAAATGCGAAATTGACAACTCCACTTTCATTCTCTTAGCTAATTGGTATAGCGTTAAGAACGTGATGAATGACTTCAGCAATATTTTGGAAGACATTGATATAAATGATTTGATAAGATCTGAAGGAATGGCCAGTTCATCAACTACAACATTTAAGCGATATGCATCTCCCATAACTGACATTGATGTAAAGTTCAAAATATCGGACCAAATTCCAAAATCAACAAAAAATTCTGCAATGTGGGCGAGAAATACCTTCGACGACTGGCTTCGTCAACGAAATGATCGCATTTTGAGTTCGGGATCTTTGGAACTTATGTTCCATTCAGAAGAAGGATATACAACATTGCAAACTATAACAAAATCAAGTCTCAACGACGCGCTTCAGAAATTTGTTTTTGAAGTAAGAAAAGTCAACGGTGAACGCTATCCAAGCGAAACTCTTCGAAGTCTTGTTTGCGGAATCGGATCATGGCTTCAGCGATTCGGAAACAAGCAGTGGAGATTGTTTTCCGATGCTGAATTCGAGGCAACTCGTGTGGCATTAGATGCAGCAATGAAAGAATCGGCTGAGTTACACTAATGAAAAGAAGAAGCGGGCTTCACCAATCTCAGATGAGCAAGAAGAAAATTTGTGGGAGAGAGGTTACCTGGGTGAGGATAATCCAAAAAAGTTAAACCTCACAGTTATGTATCTTCTTGCAATTAATTTTGGCCTTCGTGGTGGAAGAGAGATACGAGAGCTTACTGTTGGTATTGATAGCGAACTCCAATTGCGCACTATAAATGGAGAATCAGTGGTTGAATACACTGAAAACGTTTCAAAAGCAAAAAAATGTGGACTAAAAGATCGTCATTGTGATCCAAAATTTGTTAGGATTTATCCTTTAGCACTCAAGACTCGTTGCACAGTTAGACTTTATGAGGCTATGATAGGCCATCGACCACATATCTGCTCGACAAACGCTCTGTTCTTACAACCGGATCCTCACTTCTCACATGAAAAATAGTATCGTTCTTCTCCTCTCGGGCACAATACTCTTAATATGATGTTTAGTACAATGATGGAGGCAGCAGGTGAGGATGAGCAACATTTCAGCAATCAGAGTGGCCGACGAACAACTGTAACACGGATTGTAGAGAAAACTGGCAAGTTTATGCTAATATTAATAATATTATTGTTATTATTATTATCATTATCATTATTACTGCAAGCTACTATAATCATTACCCGATACATTTTGATGTTCTGCATATCATATAGGTACATTTACAGTTCATTTCTTAATTTACACAACACTCACTAATTACCTCAACATTCACTCAACTAATTTACCTCAACACTAGCAAGACTAATATCATGTGGATCACCTCTCAAAGGCGTCGTAACCAAGCCCCAAACCACCCTATCGTAATTGATGGCACCACGATCTCTCCTGCAAGCAAACTCCGCAATCTTGGTGTGCTTATTGACCCCTGCCTTTCAATGCGACCCCATATCTCCGACACTACGGCAAAGTGCTTCTCTGCCCTCCGTCAATTGTGGTCCATCCGACGGTGTATCTCTGAGCCTGTGGCCAATACTCTTGCCACTTCTGTTATCCACTCCAGACTCGATTATTGCTCCACTATTCTCTATGGCCTTCCCGACAACTCCCTCTCCAAATTTCAACGCATCCTGAATGCAACGTGCCGCCTCGTCCGAAACATTCGAGCACGCGACCACGTGACTCCAACTCTTTTATCCCTCGAATGGCTACCAATACGTGACCGTATTAACTTTCGTCTTGCCGTGATCGTTTTCAAATGCCTTCATGGCCTTGCTCCACCTTACCTTGATTCTTATCTTCAACTCCTCTCAACTTCAACTTCTCTTCCTCCTCGAACCTTATGCTGCCCTCTTCTCGCCTCAAGACTGTGGGCGCTCGTGCGTTTCCTGTAGCTGCCGCACGGGCTTGGAACTCCCTTCCTTCCTCTCTTAAATCAATTCCATCCCTTTCCACCTTCAAGTCCGCCCTGAAGGCAGAACTGCTACGTTCCTCTTTTTCATAATTTTTCATTTGTTTCTCTCTCTCTCCCTTTCTCTGTCTATGTGTGTGTGTCCACTGCCTTTACATGTAGACCTATCTGCCACACCATGCTATGGATCGCATTTTTTGTATCTTCTGGCGATTGTTTTTCGTTTTTTATGTAAAGTACCCTTGAAGTCTTCGGACAAAAAAAATGTCACTGTACACAGTTTCGCTCAATAAATAAATAAAATAAATAAATTTAGTTGTATACTATTTTCAATAGCATTGTATAAATGTGACTAGCTCATGATCTATTTCTAGCTACTTGCAAATAGGCATTTTAATTAATCATTTCCATGTAATTTTTGATGATTGCTTAGTAGATAGCGTATATTAAAAATGGATATATAGAGTATTAGTGCATTTGTCGGCCTACTGTGCTAGAATGATTTGCTGAAGCCATCGGGAATTTTAAAAAGATATCGACCTCATCATTTTAGTAAATATCAATGAATCCTCCTTTAACCATTACTTACATATAGACTTATGTTGTAACGCTGTATAGGCCAACATGTAGGCCCTAATGTTGTCTTAAATAATAATATTAATTGTTTTACATATACGTTGTTAAACACGCACATACGGGTACGTGTATTTTAAACATTTTTGTTAATTTGCAGAGAAGAATTTTCAATTAACACTTTAGATTTTTACAGATACTTCGATTTCATTGCATACCATTGATTTCATACAACCGATTGTACAAGATTGCATATTTTTCTCAATTCCAGTATGAAGGTTCTTATCTTATAATTTCAGGCGATAAACAACTGGCAAAAAAAGTCACAGGCCATCAATCAGATTGTGTTGATGTTTACAACGCTGTAGGTGAAAAGCGGATGCGATTAGCCACCGAAGCATTGAGCTGTAGTTCATCAAGTGTTGCATCACATGAAAGAGGCTCGGTCAGTATACAGAGAACAAACAGTCAAGTTACTATTTGCGATGCCGCACCGTCATTCGAAATATCATCTTTCTGTTTGAATTTGGGAATTAAGCCCAAGAAAGTTACAGTTAAACAGTCGGATGGATCTTCGGTTGAACTGGATTTCTAATTTTATCTTAATGTTTTTCTCTTAAGATATTATGATCATTTCTGCATGTATATTGTTATTAAAGTTATGTGTATTGAAGTATTTTACCGATAAAATGTACTATATCTATAGTATAACGATTTTCATTATAGCTGATTTTATTTCTATGCTCACAGGGCAAATTAACAGGGATGGGGATATTACAGAAAATAATGAGATTTCTAAATAGCAAAAATACATTAGAAGATAAAATGGCATAGTTTAAAGTTATAGAGTACATGAGTACATGTACATGTAAACCGCAGTGGGCATATGCATCGAGCTGCTGCACGCTACAGTTGTAAGAGGACATGACATCCAAACTCTCACAATGATAATTGCAAACTGTATAACTTCATGAAATCGATCACAGGCCAAATCAATGAGATATACGTCATCAGTTCTCAATAAAGAGCTTACAATGATTTCGACAAGAGGAGCTGCAAACTACATTTCATCCAATCAGCGGTAAGCAAATCAAAGCACATTGATTGCAAAGTGAACTATTAAACAACTATCAATAACGTTGTTTTAGAAACATTTCTCAATAATGTCTATTCTAATATGAGAAAACTGCTATTCGGTCAATTCCCGTAAACTACCACTGACACGACTTCACATGCAAAGTTACATTCACTAACACAATGGAGTTCTTATATCAAGCGAAGTTTCACAAAAATGTCGCACAGCAGTAATATTGAATGAAAGCAGTGATAGAGGAGCCGACCATGAAATTTGAATACTTCAGTGTTGTCTCCATCCAGCTTTCCAAATGTGTCACCAAAATGTCGATAAATCCAGAAGACAGAAGATGAAGCCGTTTTCTATCACTTAACAAACTTTTGCGATAATTGGGTAAATACTTCATGAAATGTAAACGTTTATTGTGAAGTGCAAGTGATGCCTGCTGATTATTTGAATTGCCTTTCGCAATACTTCATGTCTAGAATTTCTTCATTTCCGGATGTCATTGCTTATTGACCAGTTATTAAAATGATTCGTTCATTAATTAAGAATCATCTAAAAGGTATAGTGTATTTATTATAATTCATACATGCGTATCTACAAATAAATTTGTAAATTCTTATCTAATGTTTCATTTATTCTTAGTTAACATTATAATTTTTAGTTCTTTACACTGCATTAACGCTTGTATACTACTTTAAAAATGCTTCACCTGTTTTAGAAATTACTCGGATCACAAGAGAATATATTCTGTACAAATTAATTTGCGTCGCATAATCGCACACGTAAAACATTACATGTAGGCCTACAGCACCACAGTATGAGTTTAGAAATTCTCCTTTGTTTAGGGTTTGTCCCCAATCAATTTTTAGTCTCATTCATGAAGCTGAGCCTCTTAACACACCTGAGACTTCTTCTTAACAAACTGTACATTGTACGGTAAAGAAAATACTTCTGCTTTCAGTGACAAATCCGTTAGGCTGTAAATGGCTAGGGAAGCGTGATAGCGTTTGTATTCAGAGAATTTCGCTAAACGGAAACATCGTTTTAAAGAGGTAACTACTCAGGTATTATTGCATACATTTGTGTACTAATTCGACGCACGTCTTCAATTATTTACCACATGCATGCACGTATCCGCGAGCATGCTTAATAACTTTTAGTGAAATGGAAATTGATGAACATTGCATCTACTATGATAATCTGCTAATATTAAAATGCATCTCAGAGTTATAATTCCATCCTTATTCAATTAGCATTCAAAAAAAGAAAGACAAATGAACAACCTAGATGAAGAGGGAATTATAACTGTGAAATATTGCTGACATTAGTAGATTATCATATGTTAGTTGCAATGTCGACGAATAATCATTATAATTATTATGTTATCCACACAATCCAACATAATGTTGTTTAAACGATTATGAAATATTGCCACCCTTGGAAAGAATTACTCGTCTGTTTCTCAATTTTCGTCTCCAATTCTTAATGCAAATAGTGCTACAATCTACATGAATCTTTGACGCAGAAGGAAAATTTACTCATTGATGTGTATTAAAATGAAACAATTTTGTTGTGATTGTTTGATTTTACGAAATGTAAGACAGATTTGAGGATGTATGGAGGGAGACAACCTTCAAGTACCGTGAATCCTGAAAACTGATGATTTTGTTAACGTGACAATCTTACCAAATACAACTGAAATGGAAGGTTGACATCAAATGGATCAGTACATTCTAAGTGAAACGATTATTTAAGCAGTTATTTTGCATGTAACATAAATTGAAAGATGAAAATCGAAAAGCGACTGGTTGTTTGCTATTTTGCATCCAATCGTTCACCTGTCTCAGTCAGAGTCAGGGGTAAAGCGGACATGACTGCAATGCGGTCAAGATACATGAGTTCGTACAATAAGTTAATGCAAACTAAAGAGCAGTTGTGTAGTTGACTTCTCTCTCAATTTAGAATGTCGTAATAGCGTCTGGCAGCTTTTGACTTTCATCTTTCAAATTCTTCACGAGAAGACAAATGTCAGTCATACCTGCTGGTAGTGAAAAGCGGCTTTCGATTTGTCAAAGAACACACTGAGGTACATTTCTGCAGGATTTGGTTCGTAAAATTCTTCATATTCCAATTCATCGTAGCTAACATAGTGATACCGGAAATGCTTGACAATGCTGATGTATCTCCAGTCCAGGACTGCATACAGCTGGATAAAGAAGACATCTCAATAGTAATGATAAACATAACGCTACTCAATTACGTAAGAAATGTACAGATTTGTGTTCCCAAAATGGAAATTCTTGGAAATGCAAATATTAGTACTTAACACTTGATTCAAGTAAAACATGTTATTAAAACGAATCTTCAAGAGAAGTTAATTTCAGAAAGCTGTGGTGAGTAATCGAATATCAGCAACAGGCACTAATTCTTGAAACTAACCTTCAGATAAACTGGTTGACGACTAGCAGTGGCATTTTCAAGATCCACTTCGAAATTCCGACGACGAGAAAGAATTTCCTCCATTGCCCATCTTCGTTCAACTCCACCGAGAAACATTCCAAGAATAACATAACCTGAGTCTTTCTTCGCATGAAGATCTATCACATGACTGCGAACTGCAAAAGTAAAGTTTCAAATGAAGGAATTATTTGGAAAATGCAGAATTATAGGAAAGCTAATGAAATACAAGAAATGCGAAGATTCTGAAAGTTTCATACCGAAAATTCGGTGGAATTTCTTAATTTTGGTTGATTGAGAAACAATCAGAAAAACTGGAATTCGAAAATATTGAATTTCTTACAATGTGAGCGGAGATGAAATTACACATTATTAAACAATGACAACATTTACAGAAGCCGTTCAATATGACAGGAGAGCAGACGAAAAACGATAATCTCTTGACTAAATGCTTACACAGAATTACATGAAAACAAATTGATGTAAATGGTCACCGTAGCCGAATGGTTAAGTGCTTGGCCTACCGGTCTACAGGCCGAGCCACGAAAGTGTCATTGGAGGTCGGCGGCAACTCGGCTGAAGGCGTCATAATGCCCCAGGTACAGTAGTGACGCTAGAACTCCCAGGCCGGCAATTAGGGTTGCCAACTATGCCGACAGAATTGGCACTTAAGGAGAACCACATACAACATCAAACCGAAACTTCTTTCGCATACGATCTTGTGCACAACTTTGTACATTAATCTGAATTTTCCTGCCCAGGTACGACCGCTCATCGATACTCCATCAATGATTTGCAATTGACAGGACATACAGAACGGTGGGGGAAGAATTTACTGAATATCAAATATTTGAATCTGTAAACAAAATGTATTTCAGCCACTTTTGTAAAATGCCAAGAAAGACAGTAGAATGTGATTTTTGATTATAGATACCCAACGATGGATAACCGACTTATTTCACATGATGATTTAATTTTTAATAAATTTGTCTTTTTAATATTGCTAATACGACAAAATTAACAGAATTCCTTAATTTATTCTTGTAGGTTGTATGAATTAGGGCATGGAAATCACGAGTGAAATATTTATGCACCACAGATACGGGGATGCTTTGATTCGAATGATTCGTGTTTTGATGTGTGTGAGAACCAGAGTTGTAACCGGTCCGGAATTTTCGAGACCTAACCGGCAACCAGCTACATCTCTGGTGAGAACCCACATGACAGGCGTGCATGGGACATATTAGCATCAACACCAGTGATTTGCATCAATTTATGTTCCCGTAATCAAACCATAAGTTTTTGGTCGTCACATCTTTACAAGGAAAATTAATGCTCAGGTCTTACTTAGGATACCCGGTCTGCTTACAAGGAATACCTCAAGCTCTCACGTTGATCAGTTTTTGGCTGCCACTAGCCAGCTTTGTGACCAAGTAAAATGATGAAACCTCAAATGTTTTGACAGCTGGATAGATATTATGCGCCAATCTCTGTCAGTGGAATTTTTTTACAGAATTTTCACCCCTAGCACAGCCATGAGCCATGAACGAAGCTAGGGGCTAATCAAAGAAAAAGTAACAAATTGTATTATTTTAAATGAATAAAAGAAAAAACATATCTTTTAATCTGATTAAGCTACCCCCATCAGAAACCTATTCGCACGCCTCTTGAAGGTATCAAGATTGTACTAGTCAGGGAAAGTGTTGCATTGTACTAGTTGGGAAAGTTGATTCCAAAGCTGTGCCATGCGAACAAAAAAGCTCAGATGATAATCAAACGAACAAAAAAGCGACTCACAGTATG
Organism: Prostheceraeus crozeri; assembly: GCA_907163375.1. Taxonomy (NCBI): domain Eukaryota; kingdom Metazoa; phylum Platyhelminthes; order Polycladida; family Euryleptidae; genus Prostheceraeus; species Prostheceraeus crozeri. The sequence continues at coordinate 62,774 of CAJQUW010003655.1, read as the reverse complement.
TGCGCGTTCCAAGCTCACATGATAGAATGTGAGTGCATTAGCTCTGCGCGTGCTTCTGGAGAAGATCTTAGGTTTGGGTACCCACTCATTTACTGTAGAGCTCCCTCTACCGAAATAGCATCTCTAGAAGAGACTGAGTGAAGCACCATTACGTCTGACGGCAGCGGCTGCAGCTTGTTAGCAAGTTTTTACCTGTATAAGATTGTTGACACGTTTCTCAACCCGTTCAAGGAGGTTAAGATGCGTTTGTGGGGCGCCGGCCCACAGATGACAACAATACTCCATCAGAGGACGAATAGTGGACTTGTAAAGATAGCAGACAGTCATTGGTGGAAGATAGCTGCTGGCTCTATAGAGACTACCAATGCGTTGAGCTGCCTGCTTGTTATTGGACTGGATGTACGGTTTTTATGACAAGTCTTTCGTAACCGCCAATCCAAAAAAGGAGATGGAATCTTGCTTTCTGATCCTCTTATCTGACATCTTCATGCTATGATGATCATCATCTCTTTTAAGTCGTGAGTGCAAAATTTTTTTCCCATGTGATAGAAAGCAGGAGAAGATGGCGACAAATGTTCATGAAATCTTACCGATGCTGGCGAAGAGACTCATGCCATCCTTGGAGCAGTTAGTTGGACCTTTGACGTAGACGTTGTCGACCACATCTATCTGTCTCAAGAAGGGATCAACTCTACCATAATACGGGACGTGTCCGACCACCGCCATGGACACAGCCGCCTGTGGGAGAGAAAGATCTCATCATTCTGAGAAGTCGGAATGGAAGATAATCAACACTCACCCGATAACTCTCACGTTTCTGCACGAAATTCACATTCTGCAGCGGAACGAGAAAGCCCGAGATGGAGAAGAAGGCTGCAGTGTCCAAGGCGATGAGTGCAGAGCGGAGGCCATGAGCATCACAGCCGGGCATGTTGTAGATCATGTTGACCGGATCCACCAACCGCGGAGTGGCATGATACAACCGTTTCACCACCGCAGCGTCTTCTTCGAAGTTTAAGTTCATCCTGCGGACGGCGAGGACAGAAAGTTCAAATCAAATCTTTAGACTAATACAATCGCCTGCCAACTCAGGTGTTCCTAAAAGTAAAAGAAGCCTCTATTCAAGTTTCCTACAGAAAAATGGAGGGACGATTTGAAGTTTAGTACCTGTGGTTACAAATCGTGCTTCCTGCACTTTTCACCAAATAACCACTCTTGACATACTATGTGAATACCGTATATCTTCTAATAGAACCCGGGCGGTTCTATTAATTCATGTTGCTCTTACCCGGGTTTTATTAGAGGTCCGGGTTCTATTCAATAACATTAAAAATGTATCGGTAAAAACATGTTATCAACCATACCGTTCGGTGAACCTACATAAAAATACTGGCCTATTATATAACGGCTCTCGCTACTACTAGTACAGTATACCGCAGTTTGCAGCTTTCTCACATACGCCTGATATCTTGAGTAGCCTAGGTATTCTTGTAGCACATTTACTCTAACATCATTATTCAACACTGAAGTTCGTATTTTTCTTTTGTCTAATTTCTGTTTCTGGTGTCCGTATTATACATAGTCATAGAAACCCACTCGCTACAAGGAATTATGAAAAAAGGAAGCCTTCCTGTGATACCTGGGTGCCTAAGAGTATACAGGTACATTATTAAAGATGGAAACTACATGTAGAATTCACTGTTACACTATTAGCCAACTAATTGTGAAATCGTTATGTCTTGTATATGAAGAAGGTAGGCAGTAAGGTACTTGAACAATTGTACAGCAGTAGCGGGATGTTTATGCATGGGCTATAAGATACTTGTGAGTCTGACCCGGGCTCTGTCCGGGTTCTATTAGAGGATATACGGTACTACGGTTCCCTCTTTCAAAGACCACAATAACTTCTACGATTTACATTTACATTTACTTTACAAAGAGACTTATTGTGATTAGATAGTCATTATTTTAAGTAAAGAGATAAAAATAAACTCATAATATGTGTTATCGTAAGCGCTTTCGATGACTTTATCACAGGACACCTCATAAGGATTCTAAATAATCTTGTCCTGAAAGATGTCTTGGCAGCAGAATATAAGAACACTATCCCAAGTGGGCAGCAACAAGATTGAGAGGCTTAAAAGATCAAAGCAGCTCCATATGAAAGCATCTCCGGAATTGCAATCTATTGTTCGGACACAAGATCGAGTCCTATTTCTCAATTGCTGCATACTGTAGAAATGCACAAAATGTAAAGATCACTGAGGTTATCTCATTAAAACGATTCAAGCCCTCATTATGCATCAAGAAGTATTATGTTAGTATTTCCTCCTGCCGTGGACTTGGCCCATTTTTGCATTCATCTTATCTATGTCAATTTCCTGTAGTCCAATGTCTCGAGTTTAGTATACATGCACATTTTTACTTACTTGATCCCTTTACATGTCTGTGTAATGTGAACTATGTGAACTATGAGCTGTGTGTCTATAACTTTCAGTGCAAGATTATTTAGAATCATTTTTTAAATGACGTTGTTTTATTATTAGCGTCATCGAAAGCGTTTGAGATAATACATTATACTGAGTTTATTTTTATTTTCTTTATTCAAATTCATTTGAAGAAAGGCAGCTTTAAATTTTTGAAGTTTTGTCACAATTTACAGCCTTAGTGGAAAGTCAAACCTGGAATAAATTGTTGCCAGGAATGCAGGACCTTAAAAAAGCCGTCTTTCATTTTCCGAACTGAAAACTAATTCTGTGGAAGCTGAAAGTACCGCAATGATCGTCAGTCCCTCCCATCTCAATACTTACTTCATGGCGCTTTGTCGCAATAACGAAATCAGTCGCGGAAAAGGATTGGGAGGTAAACTTTTCTTCATCACCAACTCAAGAAGAAAACTTGTCCAGGTTTCATCAACGTGAGTGTCCAAAAGATACTGCAAGATTACAGGAATGACATTTTCATGGTAAGCATGGTATAAAATGCATGTGTATTAACATTGATTGATTAATTTGATGAGATCATTATTGAAAGCTATATCTGACTTGTTGGTAAGCAGTGGCGTCGCGTGCGCCCAGACCATAGGCCTTCACTCGGCATTGGAATACTATTTCTATACCACAGATTTTTTATGTTAAAACATTAATTTTCACAAAAGTTGAATTTTTGATAACAATTTCCCGAACATTTTTTAAAGCCAAGTGAATGTGCACATGAGAAGTGATTGCTCATGTCTCTTGACCGCCTTACTCAAGGAACTGATTACTATATCCCCTCTCTGTCCAGACCACATTTTCTTGAGAAAAAAGGAGGCAAGGTCAACAGTTTCTTGCGTTTCTCATGGCCGGTCAGCCGCTCACATGTTTGAAATTTTGATGCATTAAAATATCTTGTGTATTTCTTTCTCTGTGAGTACTTTCAATTTTTAAATCAGGTGTTGGCCTACGTTGCTTGACGACTGTCATCTTTTCAGTATATTCCTTTCGGACGAAAGGCGTGGTTATGGTCTCATCTGCAGTACTAAACATAGCGTCACATCAATCACGTATAAACAAATTATGGAATTCTACCGAATCTGGGTGTTCGAGTCAGATGCATTACTCCGCATTCATTGGAGAACGCTCATCATCTGGTCGCAGTCTTGTCTGAACGTCAGCCATCTGCTATTGTTGACTTATTGGCCTATCTGACATAAAGCGAATCCAGGAACAATTGGGTAGCGCTTCCCTTACTATATTTAGATACCGCGCCTCGATCAAGAATCGCGTAGAATTTCATTGCAAATATTGGAGAAGGCAAAGCATTATGTCTATCGGGAAAGCCAATATTGTCGCGGGCGCGTGCGCTTACTGCCTCACACGCACACAAATCTCTTTCGCTGTCTGAACATCAATGCTCCGTCTGAACACACGACCAGCTTGTGTGTCTAATTGTTCGAAGAAAACAGCTGTGATTCGAGCAGGTGCTGCAAAACTGTTCAATGAGGTTGAGCGTCTGACTTTGAGACGGAAAGCTGTGCACAGCTGTCACGAGAAGCTATCGAATTTAAATGAATGATGACACTTTTCATTTTTATAATTGTTGGAAAATTATTTTTTGAGGATGCGCCGAAGGCCTCGCAGGTACGGAGAAGACGCCACTGTTGGTAAGTCTGTCGTGGGAGTGGCGTACGTGATCATCGACTTGTAGGAGCCAAGGAGGTTAATCCGGCCGGGGAATCTATGATTGTGGAATCAAAACGGTGCTACAATCTTTGTGAGTAATGAACAGTTGTCAATGATTGAAGTAAATTACAATTAGATGAAAACACAACGCTGACATTGTGAGATCACATTTGCTCGTACATCAATGTCTTGCAAGTAATAGCAATCGGAGAAGCAATTCTCCCCTTAACACATTGAGAAAGTGTCCAACAATTTACTGAATTACGCTAAACACATCGCTGGACGCAAGTAAAATTAAAGTATTTGCAAAAATAATGATTTCATACTGTGCGTGGGCCCGGTGTTTCCGAGCTCATGTTAATTGACAAAATATTCAACGGAAAAACTGATGATACTTTTGAGTTATATAGTGTCCAAGTAGCACGGAATCGATAGTCTGCAAAATTAGTTTTGAAGGATTGGTGAATACAGGCCATTTTTCAAAATGGCGGAAATTCACTCATTCTTAATTTGGTGTTTTTAAAATTCACTACAACCTTAAACAATTTTCCCAATCATAAAGAATGACTGTAAATGACATGAGAGTGATAAATATGGATTCTCCATCGCAAGAAAGATGGTGGATTGTTAAAAGTAGTATACATAAATTGTAGCTTAATAAAAAAATCAAAAAATTGTAAAAAATGTAAAAAACGTCCCATGGGATGTTCTGAATAACTAAGTAAAATTGTGAGTAAAGAATTATGACGTCCAATACACTACAAATAGGCACTTTATAAGGTTCTTTATACAAATATTATCTAGCGAATATATCAACTATTGTTGCTTGTAATGTAGAAAAATTAAATGAATTCAGAGACATATAAGCCGGAATTAGAAAAGGTTCATTGCAAAAATACGCTGGTGGTTTACTTTGTCGACAGGTGTATGATACTGGCTCAAGAGTCTTATGCATCCATAGATAGCTAAAGACATAAATTAACTCAATAATTCATAGACATCAGTCTATGATGTCTTTGAATTTTATCAGTGAATCCTATGTCTTCTGACTCTAAACCAGAGATAGAATCGTTTACTTTTGGGTTAGTCTATAGCCATAGACTTCTAAATTTCTCTGGACAGATAGGTGAGCAAAATTTGAAATCATTTTCTACATGTTCAGGCCAACCAACAGTTGTGTTACAGAAGATCGAATCTTGTAGCTAATCGAAGGGATAGATGACTATTTGATGTGTCTCTTGTGCGATTCAATCTAATGCAAAATACTAAATAAATATGCCGCTGCTGGTTGTCAACCTAAATGCAATGATAGTGTAACACCAATGCATTCCGCTACATAACAAGGAATTTGGAATCTGTATAGTTGCATCGAGTTAGTAGAAAGTATTATATCCCAACTAAACATTCCGTCTTGTGTGACTTCCACTTCCACGAACCTGACGACAATACCATCACGAAGTACATAGATCATTACCGCTTGAAGAAAGTGAAAAAAATGAAAGTGCAAAGAAGAAAAAATGAAATAGCGTAATCTAAAGGAAATCAAAATTCCTTTATGTCTCAATTCTTCTCCAAACAACTACAAGGTTGCGATTCGGTAGGGCCACGTTTTTAAATACATGTCCTGGCAATGGAAGCACATTCGGAAGATTCTTTGGAAAGTAGATTTTGTCTAAAATCTACAAGGAAATCTTTCTATCTGGGTTTGTGATATCTCAAAGCGATCATGGACTACAAAATGACGAACCTAAGTTGAAATCTTCCCTTCAGCGTCGTCTGCGAATGTTCGCGTCTATCACGTAGAGAGAAATCCATTCCAACAAGCACATATCATGTATCACAAGTTTTCCAAAGTAATCAATCTGATGACTTTTGTATAATATCTGGATGACCAGTCAGTAAAAGAAATTCGAAATCGGATTCAGTTATGCAATACTTGGGAAAGGCTGACAAAGTTGCTGGTGCAGTTGAAGTCTACGGACGTAAGATTAACGCTAGATCCTACCAATATCATTGAACATGCTAAGGGACAATTTCGAGAGGAAAAGAGAAGCCGCCGATTCCCACACTTTAAATGTCCTGAAATCACGAGGAACAGAAAACGGAGCTCCTTCTTATATTTCAATGATTACAATGATGATGGACTCAATAAGCATTCCCCACCTGAGCAGCCACTTCTGAGGAGGTTGGAACAGATATGGAGCGGTCCGACCTGTGATGGAGAGCCTTCTGAGAAAAATTACAAGTACTCGAGAAAGTGTTTTGATATTATTTTTATAAGTGTTTTGACTGGACACGTCAAATGACTGGAGCAAATTATTTTATCTCCTTGCACATCGCACAGAGAGTGAAAATAAAATAAAAACAATTTCTTTATTAAAGTTTTTTGGACTCTGAGAAATGTTAATGATAGAATATCATGCAGTCAACCACAGAAGATGAAATGTATCCAGGATGTAAATGCTTGCATGCAAGGACTAATTTAAATATGAATCCTAATAATTGAGATGATGCCAGTGGTGCTAGATGAAATGCAAAAAAATGGGATTCCTGTAGTGAATGCACTGTCAGAAATATTAAGTTGGCGATGCTCGACATCCCTGGAGCTGCAAAACTTTTGAATAAAATTTATCATGGGGGTCCAAACGCATCTGTGCTTCAGCCATGCATTCTTTGCAAGAGGCTATTCTATGAGATCCAACTGAATAGTTGTCTAAGGGAAAATAGCTTCTTGCTTTAAAAAAATGAAAGGATGGTCCTCAGAATAGGCTATCGTTATATCATTTCTCTTAGTGACTTTTCCGATTACGTCTTCGCAAAATCTTGCTGCACATACGTACATACATGGTGTGATCCAAAATGTCCCGGACTAACCTACTTGCAGATAACCTGTGATAACGAATACTACTTCAGATGTAAATTTAGGTCTTTAAGGCATGAGAAATATGGTTGCCGAAATTTTTCCGGTCAGTTTTCTATTTTTTCAAAATTTTCAAACATTTTTGTCTGAATTTCAAGATTTTCCTATAAATTCTAGCGATTTAGAATTAATATATTTAGATTAACTTGACAGTTAAGCTATCACTAATAACCTGACTAATAATTAACGGAAAAACAAATGTTTTGTTCCAGAAAACAGTTTACTTTTCAATGTATGAGCCGTTAGCATTCGTCACTTTTTGCCAACGAAGTCTCAATTCACAAAAAGCTTTATGAAAAAATTCCGGTGTCAAAGAATCAAAAAACTCAGTAACTGCATCCCGCAGTTCAACTGGCGATTCAAAATGGTGTCCACGAAGATGCTTTTTGAGGAATCTAAACAGATAGAAGTCACTTGGGGCCAAGTCAGGTGAATAAGGAGGATGGCTCAATAGTTGAAATCCGTTTCTCGTTAAGGCATTGGTTGTCTCCTGCGAGGTGTGAATCGGAGCATTGTCATGAAGCAAGTAGAGGGGAATGTTTCGTGGCTTTCTTATTTTCTTCCTCGCTTCAGATAACAGATTGGAATAATATTCGCTATTGATTCTTACTCCTTTATCCGCAAAGTCAACCAGTTGGATTCCCGAAGCGTTCCAAAAGACCGTCAGCATCAACGACCGGCGATGTGATGTTCCGGATCGCATTTTCAAAGGGGCAGACTCGCCTGATTTTCGCCACTCTGCAGATTCTCGCTTACTTTGAGGCAGATACAAACTTAAAGGTGTTTCATCCTCTGTAAGGATGCAGTTCAGAAACTGATCTCCGTGCATTTCGAGGAGATCCAAATTTGACTGTGCCGCCAGAAGTCTGTTCTCCTTCATTTCAGGTGACAGAAACTTCGGTACGAAACGTGATGCCAGTTTGCGATATCCAAGTCTTTCGATGATGTCATGACAGGAGTGATAACTGATTCGCAACTCTCTTGACAACTCACGGATGGTTATCCTTCTGTGTGCTGTAATCACTTCATCGCACTGACTCGATTTCTCTTCCGGAATCTCCTGCGGCCGACCAACAGTTGGAAAATCTTGCTCCACAGATTGTCTTCCGCGTTTAAATTCGCTTATCCAGAAATAAGCAGTAGTTCTCGATGGAGCTTTGCTTCCATATGCCAGGCTTAATTCCTTTAGAATGTCACCATTAGCGAAGCCGCGGATCAGGAGGTATCGTATCACACTGCGATATTCGACTGAAGACACGCTTGTCACATCCATCATGAAAACTGATAGAACAAAGAACCATCGTTGACACGGATTTCTTAATGAATACGTGCTGAATGAACTTCACTGATTGATATCGTAACACATGAAGCAATTAACAAAAGACGTGCAATATTCATGGCAAAGATATCCGTCAAATAAGGTACAAATCAAAATCAATCTAACTATAACAATAAGACAAATCGGATCTCGATCAATTCAGAAAATACAGAAATTCATGTTAAAATGTAAAAATATTTTTTAAAAATAGAAAACTGACCGGAAAAATTTCGGCGACCATATTTCTCATGCCTTAAAGACCTAAATTTACATCTGAAGTAGTATTCGTTATCACAGGTTATCTGCAAGTAGGTTAGTCCAGGACATTTTGGATCACACCACGTACGTATTGTAAGATAGGGAAATATCCATGTTGATTAGTCCTCATCATAGATATCAAATGTTTCCAATTTTCAGTCGAGTTTTCAGTCTTTACATAATCCATAGTCTTTGCATGCGTCCTTACTCCCAATGTACATAAATATAGACACATACTGTGCTTTACCTGCATTGTTCTGGCAATACGTTCTCTAAAATTTGATAACGCTTGATGACAGTCTATTTGCAGTAGTCTAATTTAGGTTTGCTGGCCTGAACATGTATGATGCAAATTTCAACCTATCTGTCCAGAGAAATTTAGAAGTCTATGCTATAGCGGACATAATCCCATACCAGCCAGTGTGTGCAATGGTAGCAGGCGATAGATAGAGATTGACATAGATAATCGTGATCCAGAGAGCTTTTACCACGTATCCGGTAGTAATAATTAAAAACCTAAAAATCCTATAAATACCTCGCCATTCTCTCTGTTTCTATTGTGCCTTGATAAAGTCGTAAGGCGAAATATTGGCAATTTATATATCCTATAAATACCTCGCCATTCTCTCTGTTTCTATTGTGCCTTGATAAAGCCGTAAGGCGAAATATTGGCAATTTATATAATAAATATTTGGTATCCGCTGAATATCTTGCTTTTTTTTAATAGATAATCGTCTTTTTTTGGCTTGTGTAATTTGCCAAGCGTGTGCATTGCAGAAGTAGCGCGCATCAGCGAGCACACAAACCTCAACGTTCAGATTTCAGGCAGGACTGCCATGTGAATAGTACGGTACGTATCTTCAGCTCCATTTTTCTTAGTGATAAATTCGTCAAATGGAGATGTTGTTCACACCGCTCGACTCTTCACGATCTAAATTTACTGTTATAATTGCGTACGTCTAATGTAGTGTCAGTGCCGTAGTTCGTCAGAATTCAGACAGAAATTTGCATTGCGTTCAAAGGAAAACTGATCTTTTTGCCTCTCGAGACAAGTTCTGTTCGTAACCATCAGTATTGAGGAAATACAGGCATCAAGAAATTTACAACGAACAAGAAAATTTTCAATTTCCTTCTTCTATTATCTTATCCTAAGTTTCACCCATAGTATGAACCTGGACAGTTTCTGAGAACATTAAAAGGATATCACACGAATTGTCGAAAATTTACAACTGCTATGACTCTGATGCTTTGTAAAAATACTGTTAAGAACGAAATAGCGAGAAATTCATTAAAACAGTGCTGATGGCACAGCACAAACATTTATGATTGAGTTGCAAAATAATAACAAGTATCGAGTTATCCACTACTTGCAACAGAATCAAATTGCTCCATTGACTTACTTTCATGATAACTGCTTCAATTACAACAGCTGACGGTGCTGTTTCACGTTCCACACACATCTGCACGTTTATCACTGAAATGAAGTAGACAAGAAATCACAAAAGAAAAATGATCTATTGTAACCGTCTTACCCCTCAAATCGTTACAAAACGTCAAGAACATGAACAAAATGAACTTGTTGATTACCACACATAGGAAATGGTTATGATCTTCAGAAATCAGAACATCGTTAGGGCATTGGATTTGAATTTTCTAAACGAAACATGAAAATGAGAATGTCTAGCAGAAGTTATCTGAAGCAAAGCATTTATCAGAATATCAGGTATTTACTCGCAAATAGCGTTTGCATAAGCAGAAATATCTATAAGATATATTTACAAGAAACGCTTGCAGTTTACGACAAGCAATCAGTCCGACATGCAAAATGAAATTAAATAGATGAATATGTGACTAATCCCAATCTAATTACCACTCTCCGTTGAATGTCCTACTAATTTATTTATTCTTCACACAGGTGAGATAACAAAAGCATCACGTGGTATTGTGATAACTTTTTCGTACCTTGTCGTTCTTGCTTCAAAATACGCTCATCCTCGAAGCCGTAGAATCGCTCCTTTGGTTCGATGACAATCTGCAAAACAAATCTACGATAAATGGAAACAAGAAATCCACCCCAATAAACATTTGATAAATATTTGGCTGCTTCGCAACCAATGTTTGTTTTCCACAATTATCCTGCGCTTCTATATTAAACGTTTTAAAATACTACTGTCATATTTTCTTCAGTAGTATCTACAGTTCTGGCATCTTTTCTGACAGATATGATCTTCGCAAAATTTCTGAGATTTTGTCACTACAAAATTGTTCCGGTCGATGCAGCGATAGCTGCGAAATATCATTGTACAAAATACAAGGAAATCATGAAATCTAATTGTTTGATCACTTATGAAGTAGCTAAGGCTTATCTAAAAGTTATATCATAAAATCACACCATTTGCTGCTCAAATTTTAGGTTCGTTGACATGAGCAGGGTAAAGGCTTCGGGGTAGGTACTGTCAATCCGGCTGAGCTGAAATATCTCTCCGAACTCATTGAAGTTGCTGAGAGAGCCAATACCAATCGGCTAACAAGCGCACGCTTTTGAAACATAGTGTTTCGATCAGTGCCACAATTAGTATAAAAATGAGAACCAATCACAGTCTCGTATTCTTGTAAATTATGACCAGATGTCTCTTATCTTCTTTTACATGCAGTTGAGTAATTCATAAATTTGGAGAGCACTACTGTCCGAAAGTTATCGGTGACCCGCACCGTTGACATGGCACCATACCCACCAGCACCTGCGAGAAGGGTATACTCTCATGGGTCTAGCGGATGCCCTTCCTGACGACTTTAAAACACACTGTAGGGGCTCGATCTCTAGACCAGAAGATCGATAGTCCGCACATGGTACGACGAACTAAGAAAATTAGTCTTCGTTAATTTTTCGAAGTCTTCAGGATCATTCCCACATCACTTACTTTGTCCAGAAGAACATCATCGGGGAAGGAATCTCTCAACTGCTTCATGAACTCCTGAAATGGAACATTTTCCTTTATTGTCTTTTGTTCGATGATGAGAAATCGTTCTACTCACGAAGATATTTGGACATTCCGGTTGAACATCTTCTACAAACTGTAACAACACTGGCTTACAATAGTCGTTGATGAATCGGAGATCCAGGATGCTCTGAAGAGGATGAAATGAAGAAATGATTCATTCAAGGCAAAAAAGATATTCTCACCTTCGGTGTAAGGGGAATATTCGATCCTTCTCCTACAGGAGTGATACTCATCTCATTCAGACGATGTTGGATTGCTCGAGATGCTGTCACCATTTCCGAACTACACTCTCGTCTGCAGAAGATATGAAGTCATTAGAAATGCGCTTCAAACAGACTTGTGTCAATTACTTATGAAATGCATTTGATTACAATTACTAATTATATTTTTATCACTCCACAATGTAATAGATTACAATTACTCCATCTTCCTTCAATTACTTTGCAATTACTTTAGATAATTGCCGGCATTACGCTATTAGTTTTCCCACCATCTTTTTTTCTGGGCGGATATGCAACGTCCAATCACTGCTGCTCCCTGGAAAACAGACCACGCTTGTAGCTTTGATATGAAATTGTCACCTCTTTATTCCCACCAAGAGCTTCCGCCTCACATCCCTACTAAGATTCAAACTGAAGGAAGATGTAGTGCTGGGATACCGAGACTTGTGGCTTCTGAGAGACTTTATTGAAATTACATCTCCGTTCAGCTTTAAATTGATTTAAAGATTTGAACTATGACTTCTTGAGGAATTTATATGCCTCTCATTTTCCGAGTGGAAATTAATAGTAGCTTACTAGTTTTCTGATTTACATTTTCCGATCAGCAATTAGAGGGGGAAAGAATATCATAACACCAGCACTTAATTTAGATTTTGACATGTTTCGTAGCAAATTTGTTCGAAAATTTGTGGCAGTTGTACACCCGGTCCACATCCCAGCATTTGAACGCATCATCGACGAGGAGAGTAAGGCAATTTAACATGCGTGCTAATGAACAGAGCTGACCATAAAAATTGCATTTACATCTCAATTACATGGCCAAAAATGTAATTGATTACAATTACTAATTACAGTAATTGTAATTGTCATCGCAATTTTAATTACAATACAAGTCTGGCTTCAACCACCTTCTATTAATTTTAACACATTTGACGTCTTGCATTCGTGTTTGCAATATCAAAGGTCTTAAAACCGAAGTTCTGATGACAAAATGTGAAATACTTCACTGTTTTTCCGTAGCTCAGAAAATAACAGAATTAACACAGACAGAAAAGTAGATTCGGCCCGATATTTTTCTAATGAAATGATCAAAATAGCACAAAAATGAAATAATCAAAATGATCAAAATAAATAATAGTTCTGAAGATACAGGAGTCTGAAGCCGGGTAAATCTAAGTGCCCCCCGCCTCCCAGTGATCCCAGGAGCTAGCACGAAATTCTGACATATTGGTTATAAGAATGGTTTTATTGAGACATGACCTGCAGATGCTAATCTTATGGCAGAAGTGTTTCTTAGACTTTAGTCTGCAGTCAATCTTTCCTCGTTGACTAGTATAGCACTCACATGTGCAATGACTTCGCAACATTTTTTAGAAATTTCGGTACTTATGGGCTAGACCACAGGTTTTCAAATTTGTCTTAAATCTGCAAATATGAATCAATCGTCACCAAGCTTAAGGTAGACATACTTAAGCACATTTTCTACCCACATACAAAAATTTATGCAGATCGAAAACGTACTTTTTGCATTATAGACGATAGCGTGAAGTGTAGCGATGTCAACAGTCTGATCTGCCTTGTTCTGTTCGATGCGTCATTGTTACTCGTGTGTGCATTGTTCTCTCTTCCTCTTCGTCACATCCACTCCTATTTGAAATCTTCCAACGACCACACCTTTTGCAAGTTAAAAATGTTGGTGTAAGGGATGTAGCCTGGTCATCATCACTTCACGAGTTGTCGGGAAGTGACTTTGTTAACTTCAAGTGCTTTCTGCTCGATGAGGTCAGAAGAAGTCGGACGTCACTGCATTTCAAGTTATCGCCACTAATTCAAAAAGTACTTTTCCGATTTGTTCATATTTTGGTGTATGGGTAGAAAATATCCTCACTGACGAGTACATCAAGTTTTGTGACGATTTATTCATTTCTACGGATTTTAAACAAATCTGAAGCCGTGAGGGGGGAGATAACCCATAAGTACCGAAATTTCAACAAATCTGTGCCATTCCTCTTCGGATTAGATGTCTGTATACATTTGCATTTTGCTGCGAAACTGTTATCGGAAGTCGGCACGAAGGACATTCGCACTAAAGTCTGACTATGTCAACACTTTCCAAGCCTCGAGTATAGTTCGGCAGCCAGAACAAGTTTCTGCAGGGAACGAGGCCGAAAGTGAGACTTTTACAGGATGATGTACACCTTATGTCTGCTACGAATCGGCACGTCTGCCGAGTCCTAGTGAGTTCCTCTTCTTGTTAGACAAGATCAGAGAAAAGCACATGTAAATCCAATGGGACGCAGATTTCAGTTTTTGGTTGAAATGAAATTTTCTATGTTTTCTCTGATTAAACAAAAAGTACTAAGCCCAGAGTCATATTTTTGGCATGGAATATCTTCCGCTCATTTCCTTTCATCTTCATGCACCCTGTCTATAAAGGTAGACACATTTAGATTTGGTGAGTCTCTTGATGTCGGCAAATACAAACATTTTGAGCAACTTTATCCACATTCAACCACATTCTCACATATATTGCCGATCAGAAGCATGATAATGGCACATGTACATAATAGTAAATGACCTGAAGACATTCCATGTCAAGAATTATGACTCTGGCCTTAACACTTTCCATTTGATAAGCAAAAACACAGAAAACTTCATTTTAACCAAAAACTGCAACCTGCGTCCCATTTGATTTACACGTACTTTTCTTTGATCCTGTCTGACAAGAAGAGGAACTCACTAGAACTCGGCAGACGTGTAGATTCGCAGTAGGCAGAAGATGTACATCATTCTGTGAAAGTCTCACTTTCGGTCTCGTTCCCTGCAGAAACTCGCTTTGGCTGCAGGACTAGTATGGGAGAGTAGTGACTTTAAAGAATTCATCTTTCAGTATCCCAATAAAATCGTATTTGAAACTAAAATGTTGCAATTTATCCATTGGAAATACATGGGGTTTTCCAACGTGCTAGCCTGCCGACTTAATATTCAATGACAAATCAATTCCTGCTTGTTGATGATGTCAAACAGAAACAGAACTCACAGCTCGCTGTCCAACAACTCCTTCATGCCTCGTTTATACTGCAGGAATTGATGTTGGATGATCTTCGATTCCTCTGCCTGTAAAAATGAAGTAATTGAAGAGAGGGGAGTCAAATATTTCATCAATTTTCTCACCTTTTCGAAATTCTCAATCAATTCCTGAATGAATGAGTTCTGGTGCATGAGGAACCACGTTCGTGCAGCACTGGAGCGCATGAACTTGTAACATTGTACAAGCAGGTCATCCGCGTATGACTCTCTGAAAGCACGGCATTGATGTTAGATGAATAACATTCACATAATGTGAGCAATAGCGTAGATCGCGATTGTATCCCACGAAGGTCAATTGACCTAATTGACGTAAAAAGTGAGCGAAGTTGGGGACAGAAAATAAGTTTCGGTCATGCATGCCACCAATTTCAGTGTCGACGTTGCTCAGCTGTAACGATCACATCTTTTTTGTGAATGTCTTGACTATACATCTTTTCAAGTAATTAGTTAGGAAGAGTCAAGATAAATATTGATGTTTATTACAAATTTATATTTAGCAATTAATTTCGATCTTCATTTGAAGATCATCGCCAGGCATGGAGGGAAACATTTACATGCACAAAATTCAAAAATCACTCTACATAAAGGGTAATAAGATATCATGAGTACGAAGTGTAGATGAGTAAGAGAAGAGGAATAGAAATGTAAGTATGAGACAGATAGCATTGGGCTACATTTTACCAATAGCAAAGACAATAAAAATTGACTATGATCTGACCATCTGACTAAAGGGAAAAAGGATGGAAGAAGGAGCAAGAGGAAGCTTTACTGAACTCGAACTCTATAGAGATTTTCTTTTTATCTAGTGATACATAATATTTTCTATCATGCTGCATCACTTTATTATTATTCACATTGTTTCAATTTCCTCTTGCTCCTTCTTTTATTTTTTTTTAGGTTTCTAATTTTCACCTTTTGTTATTTTTAGCTAGCTTCTCGTCAGGTCCATGACGAACTCTTATTACAGTTCTTATTTGATAAAAATTAAATCGTTTATAAGTATTAATTTATTTCCCTTACCGTCTTCAGTTGAGTAGACTTGCCTTTATACGTATTTCAGTACCTGCTCTTTACTAGAGTAGGTTACTCTATGTTGTCAGTATTAATTTATATTCATTCGTTCATGACTTTTAATTACCTAATTATTTACAAGATTCTCCACTAGGGTAATTGTTTAAGTTTGGCATCTTCCGTTTCCTGGATCCGTCGAATTTTTTTGACCGTGTCGTGTCTTGATTTGATTAATCCCTTTTCCCTTTAGTCAGATGGTCAGATCATAGTCAATTTTTATTGTCTTTGCTATTGGTAAAATATAGCCCAATGCTATCTGTCTCATACTTACATTTCTATCCCTCTCCTCTTACTCATGATATCTTATCAACCTTTATGTAGAGTGATTTTTGAATTTTGTGCATGTAAATGTTTCCCTCCATGCTTGGCGATGATCTTCAAATGAAGATCGAAATTAATTGCTAAATATAAATTTGTAATAAACATCAATATTTATCGTGACTCTTCCCAACTAATTACTTGAAAATCACACATTTGCTAGAACAGTTATGCTTTGAAAATCAAAAGTGATTCATGTCATGAACAAAAGCAATTAATTCAAACCAAGAATTAACCAAGAAAACGTGCAGATTCTTTTTAATCATGAATCTAACGGACAGTATAACAGCTTCGGAACCCGCATCCTGCTTCAAACGAAGACATATTAAACCGCATTCGTCGCTCTAGTCTGAAAATCAAAATTCGTCGCAGCCTAAAAAAGTACGAAAATAAATAATGTAGCAAGTAGACATGAGCTACATTTACACTTTGACTTTTGTCATAATACAGACCACACCTCATGGTTACATTGCAAATGGATTGAATCCACAAGTGAATTTCTCTTCTGCAGTTGTAGCATTCTTGATGAGAAGGAATCATGGTTGCAGAGAAGGTTGAAATCCTAAGGGCGCTAACGCTTGTAGGAAAAACGACGTCGACTGGACTACGGTATTGCTATTTTCAATGAAGAGAATAAATAGGTTGTGTAATTGATATAATGATGCAATTCGGCGACACATTCAATGCAGAGAATTGTAGATGACGCTACCGTATAAATCCGTTTTTATTTCAGTCAGAAGGAAAATGTCAGTCACCTGCTTCTTAAAGACTGTTTCATCTTTGCAGCTACCTACCATCTACAGAAAAAAAGGCAAAAGATCTGAATATGTTGAAAAAATTCTGAAACATGAGCTTGTTGACGATTCTTATCTTAAATATAATACTATCAAATTTATCTCCTTAAAGTGGAAGAAGAGATATCACGATTTTCAAATAAGCACACTTCCAAGGTATCTATCCTTGGAACATCTTGAATCTTTCACATACTACTGCTATCAAAAGCAATTCGGAAGCTGCCATCCACCGCATTATAACAATGTGAGTCTTGTGATATTTAATGAATTCCCGTCGAAATTTCACTAACTTGCTAATTGCAAATCTCAAATTTACCCGCGCATGGCAGCAACTTTAAATAGGGAGTTGTGTCGATGTTGTGAGATGTGAACTAGGCCTGCTGATGATTCATGATATTGGATGGCAGCTGTGCATGTCTGCTTACATTTTTCATCTGTATTCAATTATTCTATTTACACAGCAACGTGTTACCTTGGTGTATTAGTTTTGTTACAGCGGGGATGTCTGTTCTACTGTTCCAATTCTTTAGTGTCATGCAATGTTGGATTTCAGTCATAGATGCCATCTACCTCCCTAACCATTTCATGCACCGAATCTGAAACATCAGTTATTTCATAATGAAACTGAAGTTCTACAAACCGAGGAGCCTGAGGTCCGACACAACCTCTGTTGCAGCTATGCGGATGCGGAATCGATGATGAAGCTTACCTGTCCATCAGGATGAGCTGGACAACGTAAGCCATGACGTCAAACACTTCCAACACCGGGTGAGCGTGAGCGACTTTTCGTTGCCACAGGGAACTGAAAATTAATGTAAGCAAGTTTACGTCTGTACATTTCAAATTAATCAATTATAAATTTGCGCAGTCGTCTGATGAATATCGTTGTAATTGTAACTGTCAGTGACAAGGTATTGTTGAATGACCGAGTGATTCCGACGACTGCTCGCTACCATAATCAAGTGAAAGTAATAATCTGTTGCTTTCTCAATAGGTCATAGACGGAATAGCTATAGAAATCAGCAACACATCAACAGTGTAAGGAAATAAAAATTAGATACTACTGTTTAATGGTAACTGTACAGTAATTGGTAATCAATCAAAGTTATGAAACGCTGCAAAATAGCAATTGATAGAAGTAAATCTCTTCTGCAATTTTCTTTTCAGATGAAAAAAGACACAGACCTTTTCCATCTGTTTAAATTTTCATTCTCATTTTTTGAGCAAATGATCAATAAAATTACCTCCGCATTCGTTCCTGAGACTGAAACAAGGATTCTGTCATTGTCGTGTACTTACCGGATCGGATCTATGACAAGAGAAGAGTCTGGAGCAAAACGACGTGGAAGATGCAGTTGGAATCCGTCGACGCGGACTTTGTTTGGTCGAGCTCTCTTCGTCCATAAATCCACCTCCTCTTCCACCGATCCATCTCTGGAAGCCGGAAAGTCGCCCGCTGTTCCTCCTCGTCCTTCATTGCGGACTGGCGGACGTTTTGTGGAGTAGCGTGTCATCAGAGAATGTTTCTCCACGTGTGTTGGAGCTGCGGAGAGAGATGCTTCTATCAAATTCAACTGCTAACGACAAGAAAGTGGTGATTCAAGACAAGTGCATCAGTGTATTGAGAAAAAGAGATTGAGTGAGAAATGTCGTGCATTATAGAAGAAGTCTTGCAGAAAGCTGGCTGCAGCCGAAGTGAAATTCAAACTATGTCCAAATCTGCCTAGAAAAAGGATAAACCACAGAATCAGATAGGTCTTCTCTTCTTCTGCTTGTCTGCACGGGAAATTTGAGGTGATCAATGCCCCTCAACGCATAATGTGGCTGGTATATTGTACACTCATCAGATCAGTGGCCAGTTACAGTTTTCCCGCATGGTGCAATGTCAACAAAACGTGTTTTGAGCAAATTGTTAAGCTTGAGTGACGTGTTTTCAAAATATTCAGCATTGATGATAAAGTCAACTTTTCTGACTTCTGTGATTTGTCGGCAGCTCGACTAGCACGAAAAGCACTGTGTCCTGAACATCCTCTTCATATTATTTATGATACAGCTCCTCTGAGATTTTCAGCACGAAACGGTAAATCATACGGAACGCTCAAAGCTAAAAAAAACGCTTTCAATCTTTTTTTATCAAATATGTCTAACTTGCTCGTTCTGGTTTCTATCGTGTACTTTTATGTAGATTCTCTTGTCTCTGTACCTGCTACTTCTGAATCGATATTGAAATGCAATAAAGCGATATATTATTATTATGTTCTATATGTACACGATGTCATAGTTATGTTTTTTATGTTTGATGATTAATGTTTTTTATTCATGTATTATTATTATTGTCTAGAATGTTAATGAATTTGCACAATCTTCTGGCATAATACCATAGCTATCGAACTATGAGCAGCCATTTCAACATGAAACACGCCAGATCGTGCTAAGTTTCAGTGACTATTAACAACGGAATCACACAGACGATATCAGGTTCGCCAAAGACGTTGGTGAACGCTTTTCGTGCGCCTGCACTCGAATGACTGATCCGAATGACTAACTTCATCAACAAGGCCTGTTTGTGGACAATGACATGAATTCTTCGAATCTGAAAGAATCGTGCCGATCGGAGCATTTTGAAGGAATTGACAGAAATTCTTTTTGCCGACTTAATAAGTTTCTGTATACGCAACTGATTGGAATCAGTTTACAATTCTAGTAAAGTGACACGCTTAAGCAATCTAATTCTGTGAGAATTACATGGCTTGAATCATGCCAACACAGTAAGCCGACTTTTCACTTGTTTCTGAGACTGGAATGGAAACCTCTCTTGGTTGGGTGGTCAGTTCAGCTGGCTAGCTAAGCAACTATCCGAGTATATATCCGTAGATCTTGATAGTTATGAAATTCCTGAATCGAATACAATTGTTGTAGATTTTTGTCCTAAGATGGTGTCCTGTAAATTTTTTATCAAAGTATAATTTTCAATTTATCAGAGTAATTTTCATATATAATGTCATAATTAATGATAAATTCAAAAATCAATAAGATGAAGTGCACTAATGAGGCATCGGTACAAAATCCTAAAAATTTTCCAATAATAGAGGTGATTAAAAGCTGTGGAAGCCGCCTTTCTCTTTGCATGTTCATGGCGCAATATTGTCCTCAGTGAAGATGTTCAGCTTGCGGAATAGTGTCGCATCTCCAACGATGCTCTCATCGGAGAAAGGATATATGTAAACAGTCTTACGCTCGTCCTAACCAAAGACAATGTGCTACCGCAAATTACTAAAACTAAATGAAGCAGCAGCCACGTCACGAAACGTCAGTGTGTAGGGATTTTGTTTTCGGAAATATATGATATGGTCTCCTTGGCACAGTGGTTAAGTGCTTGACCTAGCGATCTTACGCTCCTGAGGTCGAACCCCGAAGGTGCCATTGGAAGTCGGCAGGAAGGGCATCCAGACTAAATGATCACAACGTTCCAGATTAAAGTCTCACTATGTCAGCACCGTCCAAGTATGGGGAGTAGTGACGTTAAACTAGTCATGCTATCCATACTGCTAGATAACGCACGGTAAACCCGAAAATTAATCTTTTTGATATGGCAAATACAATTACAAGACTTTTGACCAAGCAATCAAATCATGTGCTTAGAAACAGTTGCTTAGAAAGATCGTGATAGGGTCACCTTCGAATACACATCGTCATGGCAAATGCTTTTTTTTATCTTATAGCCGTTACAACCGTCGGTGTGCCAGCTCTGCATGTTGTCCGCCTGTCAATACAGTATATACTTGATACCCATGCCCTCTTTTCCTGCGTCAGCCTATTCTTTGCAATATAACAATCGACAAGGTGCTGTTACATGGCCGAACTATTGCAGATTACAGCATTTGACTGATTTTGGGCGAGGATGATTATCTTTCTGTTTTAATCAGATTGATTGTCAAATTGGGCACGTTCTGATTTGATGATACTTTATTTGACACATTCGGTAACTCAATGCACCTTTTCAGACAGATAACAAACACATGTCTACAGTCATTTTTCCATGAGAGAGCTAATTCTAACTTCACTTACCAATTCTGATAACTCCTTTGAAAACTAAGAAAGTATAGCACCAAATAGAAGGCGAAGCAGAATATCAAAGAATAATAACAAAACAACAATAACAGGAAGGATAATACCGAGATAATCGTCTAGCATGTAAAGCTCTCCATCTTCACCTAAAATAATCAAACAACAGTTCTAGGTCTTAAATCTCGAAACAACATGAACATCTACTGATTAACTTATATAAAAAGTAGCATGAAAAATATGTAAAATTCGAAAACAGAAAAGTTGAGTATCACAACTACGTGCTCATAAGGCGAATATCACCCATAAGTGAACTTTTCTGTAAAATAATCGAGTTATTTCAAAGAACAATTCGCATCAGTAACTAAAATGTGCATTTGCATGCTGGTTATAACTACTTGTACACTCACGTTTTTCAAAATGATGCAGTTTGTCCTTATCAATCAGTTCCAATCTTGGCGTGAACATAGTGATGTAGGCCTCAGCGTGGGATCGTTCGATGAACACTCCGTCGTGTAAAGAAGCTTCAGTCAACTCCGCGTACGACGTCACACTGCCGAGAAAAAATGATGCTGTATTATTACAGAAATTGGCCAAAAAATACATGCCACAGTCCTACGTGACGTTTGCGATTGATGTTGACAAAATGTAAAGCTACAGGCGTTTTCTAGATGGATGCTGTTTCTGATTACATTTTCATCTTTAGGCCGTTGACAAGAGAAACAGATTTTTTAAAGTTGCAAAGTCTTCTACTTCACTCCACGCCTTGAGTCTCTGTCTGACATACTGTACGTGTGATGTGTAAGATCGGTGAATTCAGGCGATTAACTCAACGTCAAAAGACTTGAAAGTTCACAAGAACTAAAATTGTGTAAAACAGCCTTGACTTCTCTGTGGTTCATTCATTTTGAAGAAATTATTGAAGTCAAATAATTGATAGCATTATGTATTTTATTGTTTTGCATGAATTGAAGCGAAGCTAACTTCAAAACTAAAGTAAACGCTTTCGAAGATCGATTCTATGTACAATCTCAATAATGTGTTTCCTCCTTTGTATAGGTCTATTATTATTAGGGTCTAAACCTAACCAAAGCGAAATAAAATGTGTATGTTGAAAATGCTTCTTCACGGCTATCAACAGACAACAACAATTGCAGTAAAATCAGCAACATGAATTTGTAGTTAGCATCCTGAATAATCCTCAAAACGTTCTAAACCTCTTCTACAGCGGTGTTGAACTGACAAGCCTCCTATTCTGTACATATGAAACACAGACGGTACGGTGGCTTTGTGGTAGAGTGCTCGGTCTGTTTCCGATAGACGGGGGTTCAAACCTAGGTCAGATTAAAAGAAGCACTACCGTTTAATACGTCGGACAAAGTAAATAATTCGACCACATAGAAGAAAGGCGTTCTACCTAATGTGCATCCGAGTACAAACAAAGTTGATGCAGTACACTGAACAGATTTCAGCAATTGGATGCACAAGCTATCGCCGGTGTAGGGATTAAATCATAATCAATGACAGCTGCACGACAAGCAAGGACGTGAAAAATGTGGAATTACCGTGCTTTCATCGTTGTTGTCAATCGTCGGGGTCGCACGACTAAACAGTTAGGATCACAGAATTGGTTTGTGAATTCTGTGAGTGAATTCCTTCAAATTATCCGATCGCCACGATTCCTTCAGATTCAAAGAATTCAGATAATTGCGTAAAAGTTTTCTCGATAATGTTGGTCCTTTCATTAATTATTAAAAAAGTTAGCAGATGCACGAAAAAAAGTTCACGAACTTCTCTGTAGAACATGACATCGACTGTGTCTATTTGCTGTGTGAACCGGTTGATAACAGTCACTGAAACTTTCCACACTTTGGCGCGTTTAATGTTGAACTGGCTGCTTATTGTTCGACTGTTATGGTATTATGTCAGCAGATTGTGCCATTTCATTAACGTTACATGTTTCAATGCTTCCTGTCTAGTCAAACAGAAGAAGAGACGACCTGTATAATTCTGTGGCTAGGACTCACAAAGAAATATTTGACCACGATCATTCTTAAAAGTATGGAAGTTTGCCTCTGATAATTGGCAACAACCATATAAGCACACTTAGAAGATAATTTCTTAATTCGCTTGCTTGTCATTTTACCGCGCATCGATTTCTGATCACAAGAAATTGAGGCATCATCATTTATGTTGTCGCAATTCACGTACGGTAGCAACTTGTGAACATGTAAACAAACCTCGTGCTCAAACTCACCCGGCTTCATCTTCTCTTGCTTCCTTTGTCTGTGGTCGAAAATTGAATGAATACAGCTTCTGTCCTCGCTTGTAAACTCCCATGTACAAATCGGTCTTGAAAACCATCTCGGCTGAAATAGTCCTTTTGGCCAGACAGCACGATAATGCTGCGTCCCAAAAATCATTGCTGTGAGAGTTCATTCTCTCAACCGGCCAGAATTGCGTTGATTCGCCGATAGGGTCTGATTCAGGATTGGTGGGGAGCGTGACACCTGCAGGAAGGATGAGGAGTTGTAGCAAGGGGCTTGTCAAAGAGAATGGCTTTTCAGAGAGCCATTCAGATAATCTCCACACGAGGCGGTGCGTGATCAATAACTTTGCACAGGACATCGTACATTGCAGCCTCATTACTTGATGACCTTTTTTAGTGAATGCTAATGTTATATTGTGAAACACAAATATTGAAAAAGATATAAATTTGAAGTGGAACATAGTTTAAATTTTTGTACCAAATTATCTTCCATAGGTTAATCTAATCGTATAAAATGCAAAAATATATACTTCACTTTATGGATAACATTGATTAACAATTACTTTTCGCTCTTACTGCATTGTAGCAAACAAGTGCGGATCAAGCACTTTTGCAATTGTTTGATGGTTCTTATATTATTATTATTAAACTCACAAATGTTCTCTGTTACAGTCTTTAATCATTCTCAAGTAATATTTTTGTTTGTAAAATGTATGTCTTTGAAATTTTCAAAATGAATGCATTTATATTCATATTTGACCTTTCAACAATCTTCCAACTGCAGTTCCAACTGCATGACGCTGGCGGAAGGTTCGCGTTAAATATGTTTAAGTATTAATTAAGAGAATAGTGCCGAGCTCAGATATGAATTGCCTTGTCTGCGTATTTCGGTCTTGAGATCACTTTCCTCAATATTGATGGTCACGGCCAGAACTAGTCCTTTAGGAGCAAGAAAAACAATTTTCCATTGAACGTAGTGCAAATTCAAGCCTGAATTCTGGCGAACCAGAAGATTGACACCACATCAAACGTACACAGTCAGTAAATTTAGACTGTGAAGAGTCGAACGCTGTGAAGAATATTTCCATTTGACGAATTTATAAAGGAGAAAAATTGAATTAAGTATATGCACTTTTCACTTGACAGTCCTGCCGGCAATCTGAACGCTTCGTATCAATGGATTCACTGATACGAGTTACTTCTGCAATGCGCGCGCTTGGCCAATCACACAAGCCACAGAGAGACGAATATCTATGCTAATCTCTACCGCTTGCTACTTTTGCATACAATGACAGGATAGGATTATGTCCGCTCTAGACTGATCCACACGCAAATGAATCTATGTGTTGCCGAGCAGCTAAAATGGCCAATAGTGTATGTGACACAGGAGTATGGGGAAACCTGCGCAGCGCTATCACATTCGTTTGCCGAACATAGACGTCACATCGACTGCAGAATATGTCGACATGAAAGGAACTCGCCTTGAGAGTGAGAACAAGAAGATATGAATGGTGTAATTTCCATTAACTGCAATCCTTCTTGACGTCCGGAGAACCCTCTTTGAGAATCAATGGGAGTACACATGGAGCATGTGTACAGCAAGTCATGCTTTATGGCTGCGAGTCATGACCGTTGTTTTTGTCCCATGCGTATGGAGAGGCGAATGCTGAGGTGAATGTTTAGCATCAAAATATCGGACAAGACATCGAATGACAGCATCAGAAAGCAATGGGTCTTGAGAACATCGCAGACATCGCGAGAAGGCAAAGACTATGTTGGTTTGGCCACGTGGTGAGAAGAAATGAGACAGAGTGGATCAGAAACGTGGATGGTAAAAGAGGAGCAGGAACACAAAAGAAGACCTGAAGAAATGTAGTGAAAGATGACCTTAAACAAGCCAGAGCCCCAAGAAGCGGACGCTCACGATCGCCCGAAGTTGAAGTCCATAGTCAAGTAGCAAACGCCTAACCCAGTACCTTCTGTAAACAAGGACGTAAGAAGGGGATGAGTGAGCGATGAGAAAAGATCATTCTGACTATGAATACGATCATTAAAGTGCAGTCATGTAGATGAAAACAGAAAAGCGCAAAAAGGATTATAGAAAACGAATTTACTCATTTTCTTCTCTGGTAGTGCTTCTTAAATAAGCCTCAAACCTCGAATCCCATCAATATTTGACATAAAACTTAGCATCAGTCGTCACTTGTAGTGGGAAGTTGATCAGCAAACGAATTTGAGCACATGCAAACAAATACTCATTTTTAAAACGTTCAGTTATTTGTAACGCCATTTGTATTTCTCTATTGTGCTTCATAAAGGATAACTTCAGAAAAGACAGTGTGAGTCAAATAATCGACACTGCACTACCTGCAGACAACACAACAGCGCCAATTATTCTTGCTGTCATGCTTTGTTGTCAAGTTTTATATTTTCTAGATTCTGTGAAGAGAAATTGTTCTGTTTTGCTCTACAATTTAAATTCATTTCTCAGTCAGTCCGATTATTCTTCAATGTAACTGATAATCTGTGAAACTTTCCAATATCAGAAAGTCATCGTCAGTCAAAATCTAAAGATAATAACCAAGAAGTATGAAAGACATTCATGTCACATTAGTGTTAGCAGGAGCGCAATTCGTAGCCATAGCTGGATGATGGCGCAAAGAAGTTAGCGGAATTACAAGCTGCAGGCTAACAAAGTACAAATCAGATCTTTGGAACCTAAACTTAATAGAAAGATCGAAATAACTGATTTCTAATCGATGTGTCAACTGTGCATCATAAAGCTGTATATAAGCTTATTTTGTTGTGGTGCGCATGTCCATACTTTTGTGAATTTTTCTGCGCCTTGACAAAGGACAAACGTCCGAAACATCGGCAATGTACTTATATAATTTCGAGAAATTTGGCCTTATTATTGGATCTGGAGGTATCACCGGAAAATCTCAATGTTCAAATTATGAATAACAAAGTACTACGTGGCGTCCATTACTGCGCAACGATAAGTTCAAAGAATCAAACCATATTTGTAGAAAGACGATGTAACCGAGGCATGATGAGGTTTGGAATAAAAGTCTCTTCATGTGATAAGATGAGATCGCGAGGCCACTCAGTGCTACCTGATCATCCCGGGAGGCTGAAAATGAACCGGGCCCATTCAAGATGAGCAAGTGAGCACGGATAAGATGCGAATCCCGATACTCTTCCAGTAGGAAGGGAGGGGAAATTCCGTCCCATTTGATAGCCTGCAAAGTACATTGTAGACAACGACATCACGGAATGATTATTAGTTGATTAGCAAAGCCACATCTCATATAACTCTTCCGTGAGAAGCAGAGAATTGATCAGAATAGAATTTAATTTCCATACAGAAGACATAAGAAGACTTCTAATAAAACACGCAATGATATACTTCACGTCTTGAAGAAACAGTAGAAAATTAATGCACATCGTGTCACTTAACAGCGTCAAATTCATTGAATTAAATCCGTGATATGAATTCATCTAAAGACAATTAGAAGAGTAGTTGAAGGCAGGCTGTATTTCCAATAGACTTTGATATAGTTAAAATTTGACGGATGCTAATGAAATACATGCTAGTAGAATGAGAATCAATGAATTCACTTGTTGAAGACAGTGAAGAATTAGTTGACAAACATCTCTGGCTCATTCTATTCGTAGGATAGCTGAATCAATTTCGCTATTTCGCCAAGTTCAATTCATTTTAAAGCATATTAACTTTAAGAGAATTTCCTAGCGCATTCATAGAAGTGTTACTTTTAATACTACCGACGTTGTGTCTAAACCAGAACAGCAGCAATGTTTAATAAATACTGCTCTTTGAAAGCACAACGAAAA
This sequence comes from Prostheceraeus crozeri, assembly GCA_907163375.1. Classification (NCBI taxonomy): domain Eukaryota; kingdom Metazoa; phylum Platyhelminthes; order Polycladida; family Euryleptidae; genus Prostheceraeus; species Prostheceraeus crozeri. The sequence goes on along the minus strand of CAJQUW010003655.1, from coordinate 35,430 downwards.
TTTTAAAAATATCTTTAAATTGTAGAATTGTGAGATGCCATTTTCAAATATATTTGAATAGATCTCCTTCAAATTATATTGGTAAAAAACAAGTAAGGTGGATAGTGCACCCATAACTGCCACTATTCCATTGTCATGGGACTTGAATGAAGCAGATATATTGATAGCCGTATAGGCCTATGCACATGTTGTTGCTACTGTACACATGTAGACAAATGTTAATTCGTCGCAAAAAGAATATCACTGTGTTGTCATATGATGGCATAGAATTGACGTGTAAAATCAATATTCTTGGTGCTACTTTAACAGACAATTTGAAATGGAACGTTCATTTTGAAAACATCTTATTGTCAGTCAATCGTCGTCTACATGTGATGCGTAAATTTCGAAGGAGAGCGCATCGCATCATCTGTAATGAAGAATGTAAATGTTCCGTTATCCCTGATTTCGACAGGATGCGCAAAGATATGATTTGCAAATTTTTATTTAAGTGTCAGTCGCCTGCTCATCCACTTCATGCTTTTGTGTCTTTGAGAATGACTCGCTCTGACAAATTTCGTCTGAATCCGTGTTTGACAACACGCCGACAAAACTCTTACTTCATATGGTTATGCATGCTGGCGAACGGTGAAACAAGTTTCTAATTTATGTTTTCTTCTGCATTGTTCTGTAATTTCTGTGTAATCAAACGATTTTTTGATTTTTCTTCTTACTTATTTTGTGAAATTACCTTTGTAAAAATGATTATCATTCTCTTACAATAAACGCATTACTTGCTTGCTTACTTGCTGTGATGTTCATCAGCTCATTTTCAGAAATACGAGTGCGCTCTGCGTCAGGACTGACATCAGTCAAGGAAATCCGGACTGACAGATGAAACAGAATTCGTAATAGTTCTCAATTTGTAAATAATCACACTGATTCTCTTTTATCTATTGATGATTTTACCATAGATTTCCTTGACTGTCAGTCTGACCCACTGTGTACTTGTAATTCTGAATTTAAGCTGTGAAGCTGAACTGAAGAACAGCAATTACCACTGGACGCACATCTACATGCCTTTGTAGGCGCATAATTATCAATCTATCCGGTTTATCCACGTCCCATGAGCATGTGTCTGTGACACTTAATGTCGGGCAGTCGTGGCTGTACTTTCTTAATTCATTGTGTACTTTTGCCAACAAAATTTGTGGGAAACTGTTCAAACTCATTTGAAAATGGCATCTGCTCAACGCTATTCCCACTGTATTTTCAAAAAGTAGCATTCATGTCTGAAGAAGTATCAACTTATTGGGATCTTCAAGTGTGTGATGCACCGGAACTGATGCATAATTCTCATATATTCAGGGAATAGCTGAAAGATCTCACCTAAGAGAATATGCTGGGTTTTTCTTTCCGTATAATTGAGATCACTGATGAGGGCATTGAGGTAGATATCGATGGATTCCTGTTCTCGAGGCCCAACGATGAAATATTCAACTCTCAGTTGAATCACCGGCACTTGATCAAAGAATGTTCCATGAAATGCAGCGGCGCCAATCAATGCTACGATCGCTTGTATCTGAAAATCAATTCAATCTGTTCTCAGCAAAATGGGAAAGCAAACTATCGTTTTTCTCGATTACTGTCGCATGCAGGCGGTCGGATATCCATGTGGCATGTTTGCATTCATACTAATGCAGCAGATGTTGAAGGAGGGATATCTATTAACGATATGATACTACCGTAGGTCATATGCAAATTATGGCATTCATGGACAATTGAACGGCATCGATAGGAAAAAGTCAATAATCTTATGTCTTGGTATGTTGGTGGATAACCCCGGCGAGCTTAGGCAGGTTTTCAACATATTTCAAGTATTCTTACATTAAGTTTCTGTGCTACTGAATCAATGACCTGCATGAATTACAGTCTTAGTTTCTTTTGGGATAATGCACATCAATTAATTTTGCACCAGCGTTTATATCTAACTATTTTGCAACTTGATATACACGTTCATGCATGATATGAACCGGTTAGCTTAGGCAGGTTATACGATTTTAGATTAATCAATTCCAGAACTTATATGCGTTAACAATTGGATCATGCTTTTCTTGTCGATCTAAAACTTAATAATGAAGCAACAGTTTTAGATCATGTATCATAAGAAAAACATGCATAGACATGATGATAACATATATTCCCATTAGGCCTATACAGCATAGACTACACGAGAAATCAGTAGAATTCAAAATGCGAGCTTTTCACATTATTCACACAGAAACGGCGGATTATATGCTCCACAATTGCAGCCACCACAACTCCAGCCACTGCATCTCTAACATTGAATCAAATCAGCTCCCCCAGATTAAATGAATGAAATAGAACATGATGCACAAGCAATTTTTCATCGATGTTGATGCCAGATGCTGTATTGCTGGTAGATGGCTCATCCAAGATGATTTCTTCGCCAGAAGTAAATTTCCCTCCTTTTTTTCTTTTCTCATTCTGATGACCTTGACGCTCTTTCAACATTTGTATGAAAGAAGCGTCGAGGTCTTCACGAATACCAGATCGGTCATGTCTTGCTTGAGAAATTTTTGGAAGCTTTGGCAGACGTCGATTCATATAAAGCGGAAATAAGCCTAATTCCAGAAGTAATATTATAATAATTATAATAATCGCGGAAATGTATGTTGCTGCATGACTGATATCAAGTCGTGGTGGTGCACATTGCATAGCTATTTCAGCTCGTTGTTCGATTTGAATGCTAACATAGATAGTCTATTTGATGAAGTACTAGCGACACAGTCGCATTATTTCTCAACCTGCCTAAGTTAACCCGGCTGCCTAAGTTGACCGGTGCAACGGTGTTGTTTAAAATTGAATTGATTATTATTTTGAAATGTAGATGTGTGTACTTCCTGTCCGATACACTATATAGTGATTCATTCTTATTCTGACATGTCAGTTTACTAGGTTGTATCTAGGGCTTATCCATCAGATTTACAACATGCATAATAGCACCCTCAGATCACATACAACGCGAATCTCAACAACCAGACGGATATCATGGGATTATCACATCTTCAACACATTCCTGCAATTGTATGCTGTCGATTAATCTTTATTATAGTTTCAAAATATGTGTCATCTCAGTGATTAAATTTCGGCAAAATCTGACAACCTAAGGAATCTTCACTTTCCCCCGAATGTTGCAATGAGGATTCATATCATCTGTAACGTAGTTAGCTTATCTATCCCAGAATCCGTTCAAAAATAAGACAAATGCTTTTATATGTAACTATGCCTTTAGGCAAGCTCAATTCAAGCTATTTTTTATGGATCATTGATATAAACTAATGTGCAACATGCAATGATATCTGAATACTACGAACCCCGTATTTCTGTACTTAACTTCCTACATTTTACATTCATTTGTGCATAAAATTATATTCATCCAAATTTTGATGTAAAATGATTGCATTGATAGAAAGTTGATTTTCTAAGCTATAAATGATATCTATAGCTTTCGTGACTGCCCCCGAGCAGGTTCGGTTATCATTAGACATCGACATCTTGCGTGAATATCTTGATAGATTTAGGTATTTTTTAGGTGAACAATTTTGCAGATTTAAGTTGTTAACGTACGTGAATTAAAAATCCTGTAACATAATTAAATTCATTTACAGCAATTGTATGTTTTGTTCATTTTTTGTTTCCTTACTTTTTCATTGTCTAATTTGTAAACGAATACACAACAATGTGCGCAAAAGTTAATGAGATGATGACAAGAGGTGATCAGTTGTCAATTTATATGTGATTCGGATTAATTTTACTTCAAAATAAATAGCAATAGTACTAATCAGACAGCAACGACTGTACATATTTCGCGAACAGATAAATTTACTTCCAATGTTATTGATTATCTATACAAAATGCGTGTACATTGTTCAATGTGAGTCGTCATTCTTGCGGTTATAATACTAATTCGTCATGACGACGTGTTCCTTAGTCGCTATTTACCGTGTCAAGATGGTCCGATAAATTGTGAACGATCTCTCTACGTCTGCACTATAGTCCTGGGGCTGAGGGGGGTTGAGTGTACAAAAATATGTCCCCGCATTTTGACTATTGATTCTTGTAAAGGACCCCTAGGATGATAAAAAAAACTTGGGTAGACCAGTATTCCAGATCGAGGACCTTGACCCCTAAAATCAAAATGGCGTCCAAGATGGCCGCCACGTCATTGCTGTCATAATAACAGAGCATGGAAGTCACAAAGCATAGTGATAACGGAGTCTATTCCTAGGTAATCAGGGTCGAGCAATCTATTGAGACTATTTACAAGCCAATTCAACCATCTCATGGTCAAATAAATGCAAAATGGCCGCCCCATGAGGCCACCAAAATCCAAGAAATATTCATTTTTATGATAATTTTATGCTTTTGGCTACAAGAGTACCATGGCATAGTGATAACGGAGTCTATCCCCAGGTAAACAGGGTCAAGGAATCTATTGAGACTATTTACAAGCCAATTCAACCATCTCATGGTCAAATAAATGCAAAATGGCAGCCCCATGAGGCCACCAAAATCCAAGAAATATTCATTTTTATGCTAGTTTGATGCTTTTGGCTACAAAAGTACCATGGCATAGTGATAACGGAGTCTATTCCTAGGTAATCAGGGTCGAGCAATCTATTGAGACTATTTACAAGCCAATTCAACCATCTCATGGTCAAATAAATGCAAAATGGCAGCCCCATGAGGCCACCAAAATCCAAGAAATATTCATTTTTATGATAATTTTATGCTTTTGGCTACAAGAGTACCATGGCATAGTGATAACGGAGTCTTTTCCTAGGTAATCAGGGTCGAGCAATCTATTGAGACTATTTACAAGCCAATTCAACCATCTCATGGTCAAATAAATGCAAAATGGCCGCCCCATGAGGCCACCAAAATCCAAGAAATATTCATTTTTATGATAATTTTATGCTTTTGGCTACAAAAGTACCATGGGATGGTGATAACGGAGTCTTTTCCCAGGTAATCAGGGTCGAGCAATCTATTGAGACTTTTTCTTAGATCGACTTACGGCACCGTTTGTTTCTTCTTCCCAAAATGTTTACTCAAGCGATAAAAACAATAGAAAATTTCAAATATTTTACTATAGTTTACCATTGAAGTTCATCATACACGGGCTTCGCACCATTTGAAGATCTTCTAATATTTACAATTTTATACATTTGGGCATTTTATACATTTGAAATACAGAAACGTAGTTGGAATTCGAAGCAAATAATTGATGCAGTATGAATAAGTTCTGCAAGAGTTATCAGAAAGAAGATATATGCCTAATTAGGATTTCGACAGCTATTGTCAGTAGAAGTGGCGTATGCTTGACATTTACAGTATTCACAACAGCCAACGTTGGCCTCCCTACAAGGACATAGTCGCGTAGCACACTTTTGACACATACACTTCAGCACCATCTCTTCAGGTAGATCCGTTCATGTTTCTTTGGCACCAAATATCCGTTCTCCGTCATGAACCCAAAGTCCTGTGGATTGGGCGAAGTATTTCTCAGACAATTTATTTGAATGTGTGCAAAGTAGAAAGCACGGTAGATATAGCCCCTCGTTGCAGAACTGGTTGGCGGAAGATCGATTAGGGATGTTGATTGTCTATGGAGAAACATGTGGTGACGCAAGCAATCCATAATTTCGATACCATGATCTCCTCGATGAAGAACTTGTACCAAGTACCTCTCGGCGTTTGGAACGCACGCTTCCACATTAATCTGGGCTTGCCGAAATCCTTCAAGTAACGAATTGGATCAGCCTTGATTGCAGCTGCTTTCGAACCGAACTTGCTGGTGGTATCACATCCAGACAATGCATGAATTGCTGGGAGAACTTCGCACATGGAAAGGGGCAAACTTGGCTGACACAATGTGTAATGGGATGTACCTGGTTTTGTCTCCAGCCCCACCTCTCGACCAAAGCTCCTGGAGTCCGTTCGATGCAAAAATATGGCAGAAATGCAAAGCAATAACAAAAACATCCGTGTCATTGGATAGAATCGTCATTCGCTTGCATCCGTTTCTGATGGCGTGCAGAGCATGGGGAATTATGCGGATGTCTGCATCTTCGTGTTCCGTATCCAATTCAGGGTGTTGAAATTCAGGGGGTTTAATTGACCATGAGATGGTTGGCTTGTAAATAGTCTCAATAGATTGCTCGACCCTGATTACCTGGGAAAAGACTCCGTTATCACTATGCCATGGTACTTCTGTAGCCAAAAGCATCAAACTAGCATAAAAATGAATATTTCTTGGATTTTGGTGGCCTCATGGGGCGGCCATTTTGCATTTAATTGACCATGAGATGGTTGAATTGGCTTGTAAATAGTTTCAATAGATTGCTCGACCCCGATTACCTGGGAATAGACTCCGTATGGTACTTCTGTAGCCAAAAGCATCAAACTAGCATAAAAATGAATATTTCTTGGATTTTGGTGGCCTCATGGGGCTGCCATTTTGCATTTATTTGACCATGAGATGGTTGAATTGGCTTGTAAATAGTCTCAATAGATTGCTCGACCCTGATTACCTAGGAATAGACTCCGTTATCACTATGCTTTGTGACTTCCATGCTCTGTTATTATGACAGCAGTGACGTGGCGGCCATCTTGGACGCCATTTTGATTTTAGGGGTCAAGGTCCTCGATCTGGAATACTGGTCTACCCAAGTTTTTTTTATCATCCTAGGGGTCCTTTACAAGAATCAATAGTCAAAATGCGGGGACATATTTTTGTACACTCAACCCCCCTCAGCCCCAGGACTACTAACCAATGAAGAGAATTTGACGCAGCAACATCAGAATGCGTCAAAAGAAAATCCTTCGGGAGCATCCATCTTTTCCCTCATCATAATATCTGATGAAGTTCAGATAACACTGGATTTTTTGAGATTACATGCGCGCCACAATATCAAATAACAGCGTTTAGTAGAAAGGAAAACAATTTAGGTGCTCCGACAAAATTACTGGAATTTAGGTGGAAAATATATTTTAGGTGATTCACTTAGATTGTCGATGTCTAGTTATTATGCATGGAAGAGTCTATATGAGATTGCACTTCCATCAACACCTTGTCAACTACATTATTCTATTAAAGAAACAGGCTTCAAACGCGTGAGAGATGCAATAAGGAATATGCACCTGAAATAATATCCAGAATGAGTAGATCCAGACGTCAAACTGTCGTAGTTTACTCACCGAGAAATCTTTGTTCCTGGTCCTCATTGTCTCCGGCCTTGGTACCAAGTCCTTCACCAGCCATTCATATTGCTTCAGAGTATTCTGATCAGTACTCGATAGAACTGATGGAAGGCCCCACAGATAGTCACAATGGCGCGCTTTGTAGAGATAATCGATGCGAGTTGGATCGTAGTGATGATCTGCAAAGTGATTTCTTCTGCATATGAAGCAGGACGGAAACTTGTTTTGTCCGGGAGTCAAACAGGAAAAAGAGGTTTAGTTCGAAGTTCTTGAATAAAGCAGGAGTTTAAGTAAAAGAGCAATTGATTTGCTGTCATCTATCAGAATACACGGAAGTCTGCACAACATGCAAAATATCTGAGCGATAAGTTTTTCGTTCATAAAATGTTTCCGTATGAAGCAGAGTTTCTAAAATACTGCTACAAAAATTCCGTACAATGTCAGTTTCATCAATTTCTGGACTTTTCTGATTTCGGAATCACTGTATACAAGAAGTGCCCAAAAAATTGATATGCATTCATCGGATCGTAGAAACTTTATCATTCAGACAATTTACGAAAGCAACTGTAAGTGCTGTCGGAAGAAGTTTTACGAAGCAAACGTTGCAATTTAAAATGTTCTTTTCAGAAATCCGCAATGTACAATATTTGGATACTTGTCGGTAAAATGCTGAAACGCCGATCAGTTGACAAGAAATTTGCCGAAATAAGCTGCATGTGAGCTGTCGGACATTGAACGAAGAATAAAGAACAGAGATTTCATACTCACCAAAATGACTGATAATTTCTTTCACCGGCTTGAGATGAATGACGCGCCTAAGGAGAGAGAAAATCGTTCAGAAGCCGAACTAACTGAAGTTAGTGAATGAAAGAGAAGCATTGCTCATCCGGTTACATGAAGTCTACCTGATTTCAGAAACTGATTGCTAATGAGTTTCAGTCAGAGAAGAAGTCCGCAAAATAGATTAATCCGCAACTCTCCTTGCTGGCGCAATCTTTCAAACAGCGTAAGAGGTGGTTAATACTAGATTACAATGATGAAAACATGCATAAATTTGTAAATCATTCATGTCGACATGTCACAGATAAATATGTACAAGAGATGCAATACTGCTAATACGGATCTTCTAGATAGACTTAATAAGTATAACTTCTCGGAAAATTCCAAACTGATTAGCTTTGATGTGGTCAGTCTTTTTACTAACGTTCCTCTAGAAGAGGTCATCGAACTAGCTTGTGATAAAGTCTACAACTCCGATGTGTCAAAACCTCCTTTTAGTAGAGACACATTCAAAAAGCTGTTGCAGTTCGCGACAGGAGGCATTTTCTCTTTTAACAACACTCTTTATCGTCAATGTGACGGTCTTAGTATGGGTAGCCCACTAGCACCCACTCTTAGTAACCTATTTATGGGTGAATTAGAAACAAATTTTCTCAACATCAATCGTGTGAACCTGAAGTTCTACGTGAGGTATGTTGACGACATTTTAGCAATCTTTGAGGATGATGACCATGAATCTTTCTTTAGTTATTTAAACTCATGGCATCCCAACATGAAGTTCACCGCTGAAGTTGGTGGGAAGGGTTTACCTTTCTTAGACATCAGCCTGGATGTCACTGATAGCTGCCTAGTCACTTCTGTTTATAGGAAACCCACATATACGGGTTTAATCTTGAATTTTAAGGCTAACTGTCCTATACAGTGGAAAAGAGGCCTACTGAGCACTCTGATAAATAGAGCATACATAGTGTGCTGCACTTGGGAGAAGTTTCATGAAGAAATGGAGAAACTCACCAACATTTTTAGAAACAACGGATGTCCGTTGCAATTTATCAATAACATTATTAAAAATTATTTAGAGAAAAAGTTTAATGACCATGTCAAGACGGAAGACATAACATACACTCAAACAATAAAAATCCCTTTTTTTGGTATTCAATCAGTTTATTTTAAAAAAAGATTACAAAATATCTTTCGTAAAATTGACAAGGAGTTACAAATCAGATGGGTTGTCACCTGCAATAAAATTAAGAAAAATTTTTCGAACAAAGACCGTACTCCGAAGGTTCTAAAGTCATGTGTCGTATATAGTTATGCTTGTGAGGTTGATCCTCGCACTACTTATATTGGTAGAACTCTAAGACACTTGAATGCTAGAATCAAGGAACATAGTCAAAAAATGTCTGCGATCTCGGATCATAGGCTAAACTGTAGCTGTAGCTGTAACTCTAGTAACTTTAAAATCTTGGGACAAGCGTCCAATAACTTTGAACTGAATATTATGGAGGCGTTATTTATTAAAAAGTATAACCCTAGTCTGAACAAGCAATTGAATCATGAAGGAACTTTTTTTAGCTGCAAACTTATTTAGCATTAGCAGTATTGCATCTCTTGTACATATTTATCTGTGACATGTCGACATGAATGATTTACAAATTTATGCATGTTTTCATCATTGCAATCTTTCAAACGCTCTAGCGATCATTGTCGTGGAAGCAACTTTATGAGATGCTGTTGCTAGAATTCACAGAAATTTGTCGAGCTTCTATGTACGTGCATACTATACAAATTTAAGACGAAATCAGGAAAGAATAACAAAACTGATTTCTGACATAAATTACTAGTTGAATGCGAATTTAAAGGAATTAGCACAGGATAGGAAAAATCAAAATGATATAATAGGCTAGCATTCATCTCATGCGAATTTCTTCCCCAATTGAAAAGGAATTGTGATCGATTGAGAGTCGAGGACTATCCTACCGGATAAGTAGATAGCACAGATGATTGAATAGTGATCAGAGATTGCAATAAATAAAAAATCTAAATTTCCACATTTTGTCATAGAAGCGTTCTTAAATCATTCAGGATGCGGGTCGAGAAATAGAATTTGCGACTCCGACTCCGCATCCCTGTTTATCACAGAATTCATCACATAATGAATGAAGAAAATTCATTGTAGCGCTTGCTATGAAGTGTAATGCTGCCTTGAGAGTACGGGAAGTATAAAGGGAATTTCGTCACCGTTTGCGAAACACTTTTGTGCTATACAAGCAACGTTGAGGAAATAGTACCGTCTTCGGAATGTGACCTGGCGTTGGTCGTCTTCTTTGCCCAGATATAAGGAAGCATGCTTTGGTGGTTGAGAGCTTATTGATCAAACTATCATGCAGTGTCCACAAGAAGTATAGAGCGCACGACCCCTAAAGCCCCGATTTTATGAATACATACATGGTAATCAACTTCCAACAAAACTTGCTATATGCTTTGTATTTTTTACTTGCTTGTTAGTACTTCGTTATATGTCCTCTCATTTTGATGACCATTGGTAGACGTTTGGACATTGAGTCAGCCAGTCTTTCAAAATAATCACTCTCCAAGTCAATGCATCACAGCTTCTTGATTTCATGTATGAATCGTGGAACTGACGGAGTATCGGCGGAGGCAAGGCAATCTTTCGTATAATTCCAACAATTTTCTATCGGATTTAAGTCTGCAGAATACCCAGACCAGTCCAGCACTTGTATGTCATGTTCACTGAGTCATCTTGTCACTTTCTAGGTTTTGTAACAAGGTGCACTATCGTGTATAAACGTGCTGCATTCGTGAATGTTAAGCAAGTTTAACATGTGATCGTTTAAAACGTCAATGTAGGCAGAAAATATAGGCCTTCATGCCCACCAGCAGCAGAGAGACCAGCCAAACCATTACCCTGTCTGGGTGCTTCCTTGTTACCACGGTAAATTGCGGAGCGTAGCGGTTCGAATTCCTTGGGCGCCTGATCCTTCCTCCTGACTTAGATCTGATACAGTTGAAGGTGCTTTCATCACTGAATTCAGTGAACATGACATACAAGTGCTTGATTGGCCTGGGAATACTGAAGACCTAAGTCCGATAGAAAATTGTTGTTGTGTATTGACTTGGAGAGTGATTATTTGAAAGACTGGCTGACTCAATGTCCAAACGCCTACAAATGGTCATCAAAATGAAAGAACAGATCAAGAAGTACCAACATGTAAGTAAAAATTACAAAGCATATAAAGTTTTGTTTGGAGTTGATTACCATGTAGGCATTCATAAAATCGGGGCTCTAGGAGTCGTGCGCTCTATATTTTTTGCGGACACTGTAGTTCCTCATTTTTTAAGTAATTTTACTTAGATAATTTGCACTTGCACTAAAAGTTTTCACTTACGTGATATTTGCTCCACACGAGTATGGAGTTGTTGACAAGAACCATGTTATGATTAATTTTCTCGGCGCATCAGCAGGTAGTGCTTTATGAATTAATAGTACTTGAGTTGCCGACATTCGAATGCTAACTAAGTAAGTCAAAGTCATGAGTCCGCTTGTATCAGGCGGGAATAGAAGTCAACCTGCTGTCAGAAAGTGCTAATTCATGAATAAATCTGAGGCAGCTTTGCTTCGTGGGCTCTTTCAGCTCTAATATTTTCAAGAAGGTAATAATTCTGATAAGTTGTGTTGAAAAATTCAATTCCTTCATGTAATGCGACTGCAGTGTTGAATTATACGTCAATGCTATAACGCAGATATTCTAGCGGTTTCGCTTTATCAATTAAGTCATTAAAGTAATTCATTAAAAACAGCTGCAAGATGAGATGAGATAACCACGTTGACATCACCAACTCCTGAGCGCTCACATCCACTCATACCGAAATTCGCTCCTTTTTGTGTATCCTGCTAGATGACTATACTTATCTAGGGGATTAAATAATCCGATTCTTCAAAAATAATGGCAATGCCTCCGTTGATAACAGACTTTGAGTATACCGCATATACATCAGAAAAAAGTATATCATTGCAAGATTATGGCAACCGAGGACGTTTTTATCAAATTTAGTGACTCTTATATTTGTGATAGCTCGATCAAAATCAATCAGCAACTCCAGAAAAAGAAATAAACTACAGATTGACATCTTAATCCTAAACAAGTTGATGATATATGTTGGAATTTGACGGCTCTCAATTGATCTCCAGTAAATAACCCTGAGTCCTTCCTGACGACCTCTGATGCTCCTCCTGGTTGGTTTGCAGGTTCTCGTGACCCTGAGTCATTCTTGACGACCTCAGATGCTTCTCTCGGATGATCTCCACCTGTCCGTGACCTTGAATACTTCCCGACGACCTCTGATGCTCCTCCTGGTTGGTTTGCAGGTTCTCGTGACCCTGAGTCATTCTTGACGACCTCAGATGCTTCTCTCGGATGGTCTCCATCTGTCCGTGACCCTGAGTACTTCCCGACGACCTCCGATGCTCCTCCTGGTTGGTTTACAGGTTCTCGTGACCCTGAGTCATTCTTGACGACCTCAGATGCTTCTCTCGGATGGTCTCCATCTGTCCGTGACCCTGAGTACTTCCCGACGACCTCCGATGCTCCTCCTGGTTGGTTTACAGCTTCCCGTAACCCTGAGTCCTTCCTGACAACCTCCGATACTTGGCTCTCGCTTGGCGTCTGCAGCTGCACGTGACCCTGACTTCTTGATGCTGAATGATACAGAAGCATGCTGCTATTAATTTCAATGATTTATGCGGATATTGACCGACCTGGCGGTACGCTGATTGAATTTGTCAGGCGGATTGTTTGCGTCCCGGGTTGCAAGCATTAGCATTGGATCTTACCTGTTATTTCGAAAGAATGTAGCCATTCCTTTCCGCCGCTCACACATATGGCGAAAACTATGAGACAATGGAATCATATCCTGAGGTGATTGGTGATTTGCAGGAAATACTCGAGGAATTAACCTGAGTCACAAGCCTGGAGCATTTTCAAATAATATGAAAAACGTGTAGGACATTACCATTAAGTTAGGCTAATACAAGCATTTCCTGATATTGTACACCAAAGTAAGTGGAAGTATTCCTGAGACTTACCCTTCAGCATGTTGGCGCAAACGCTTGATGAATCCAGGATAAGGGTTGTACGGTAGCTCAGGACGAGCTAAGAGGACTTCCAAATAGCCAATGAAAAGCCGTTCCACTCCTGTCTCGGTGATGTAGCGCTGAAGAGCGTTGATGATATCTGCAAGATGCTGATCTTCTGGTGGACGAGGCAGCATCCGCATGGAGATAATTCCGAATTTCTATGGATGTAGTGACACTATTGATCATCCAAATGTCATGCAGTTATTTAAATGTTAATGCAAGAGTAATTCAAGTAAAATATCTTTTATGTCAACGCTTGGTGGAAATGATGACAAATTCTACTGCTGAAGCAATGTATTTATCAGTAACATGCAAACTGTTCGAGTTTCTTAAATCAGTATCCGAATCTTTGGTGTTCATTAAATCGTCATTCGTCACACAGTCTCACGCATTCAATTGTCAGACAATAATGTCCCTTTTTCTTTTTATTTACGAAAGAGTTTTTTTCATCAGAACTTTGGAGTTCATCATTCAGTTTTTCATACAAATATTATAGAAGTCACCAAATAAAATGACTTTCTATCTCATACAAAATGTTCATCATCAGAATTTTGTTCGGTTTGATGCGGAACATTGGAATTTTATTTGGATTGCTTTGATATAATTTTATCATGAAGGTTTTGATTTTATTGTTTTCTGCTTTGGAAAATAGTTAATCAAGGAACAAACATTGCAAGAAAGAATTGAAACCTTTTCATAAAGTGATATTGATTTGTCATCAAAGTGTCATTTCATCTAAATGTGGATAAAATCATGAATTAAGTGATGTATTTCAATAATTGTCCATTGAATGAAATAAGGGGTTTTGCTTTGCGATTAGTGAGCAACACTTTGGGTTTCCTTTGTCATAGCAACCGCTTCTCAGCGATCTCATAGAATTGATCAAACGATCCAATGCCTCTGACAATCATGGAGTCCATCAGATATATTAGTGCAACCTGTTTCTTGCACAGCACCGAAAATAGCTTGTCAGCAGGGAATCGAACCAGGGGCTAGGTGCACAGAGATGTCCTCGTGCAATCCAGAGGCATTTAATTGTTTAACTATGACCATGCAGTAGTGTTAATGATCTTAAGTTTCATCTCTCACAACTAGATGCATCAGAATCAGGAAATTACAGTAGATTCCGGTGTGTAGGAGACAGACTTACTTCATTATAGCGATCCTCAGGGTTTCCAGTAAATTCCGGAGGTTTGAAAACTTTCCCAGATGGTTTCTTAGCCTGTAAATGAAGATAATCTCTGCTGCAGAGGAATTCCTTTCTCTTAAAATGAAAATTTCCACCTCTCTCCCAACAATCAAATGCAACAGGAAGATGGGAATATACAAAAAAACTTTGAATAATTTTCATGAAGCACATTCCAATCATCACAGAAATGAAAGATAATAGCGTGAAGTGATAAAACAGTCATTCTTCCATCACCATGACATCGCTCAGGAGATTAATGCTTTATCGCAAGATGCCTAATGCAGGGCCTAATATCAGTGCAATGATGTAAATAAGAACCCCTCAAAACCTAACATCTAAGAATAATTAATCAAAACGCTTTCTGAAGTTCGGAATTCAGACAATTTCACTGTTTTCGAGCATCATAGAAATACAGCTTCGCACAGAGCATTCTGGAAAATATCATACATTTTATATTAGGCTCTAGCTTCAGTGCTGACGATAGTCAGACTGATACCTACGTCAATCACGCATGAAACCATCTCAAGTGACATACAACAAGTGAATTGCAGCAAAGCAGAAACACTAAGATGACTTTTGCAAGATACTTGCCGATACCTCTCAAAACTAATGCTTCTCATCAATCGCTCCCGATGACTTGCATTTGCTAAATATAGCATATCTTAGATCACTACTACTGTAGAATATGCATGCCCATGTCTCATCGGAGCCAGTAATGCATCAACCGCCTCATTGTGCACGTTCAACCATAGAAATAAACTGTTTATCTGAAGTTCGCTAGAATGGAGATTGACTCAAGGTCGCGGCACATCCGGGGGAACTAAGTTGGGGCATGAAGAACCAATTAAAAGCTTCGATTTACTCATGTGACTGATTCTAACCCAATGATACAGACGTTGGCAGGTGCATCTAGGTGAAAATGCGTGCGATTTATGTGCCGTTATTGTACATTGCATGTAGCTTAATTTCCATTCTAGAGGTTTTATTGTTGTCAATTTCTATGCGTTCAACAGACGAGCTCATAAACTGATTTACGCGAATTCGAGCAATACCGATGAGCAATCGTGTGGTTTCTCATCTGACATTTTGATCGAAAGGCGAAACCTCATCAGTACGCGATTGTTTCCTAAAATTTGTGATGATTCAAGCCATCTGCTCTACGATCGCACACCAAGACAATTGCCTCGCTCCTTAAAAGCTCGTTGCTGACTTCGCTCGCACTTCAGTATGGTATAACTCTTTTTCTCCTTGCATGATTCGTCTTACTGATGATTCTAGTATATGATTTGTCTACAAGTATTTCTGATTATTTTGGTGTTTGACTTTCTGTATGATTTTCATTCTGCCGAATATATGGACTACTACTATGTATACATAACCACCAAATTCAGCTTCCATGAAAGCGAAGTTTTTCATTTTGCGTTTTATGAAAGAAGTTGAGATTGGCGTTCAAGCTGACGGGCGAGGATATTACTTGATCTTAAGTATAATGAGTTTCGACCGAGCTGATTGAGTAACTCTTTTCTACTGTTGTCATTAATCGCACCTTTCGTAGCATAATGAAAATTAGGGTTTTTCATCAAACCCAGCAATAATAACAGAATTGAGAAGATGGACCAATATGGACTGGTTCATGAATAAGTACCAAGTGGTCACCCTGCTCAACACCATCATATCTCCCGATGGGGAGTAGCATTATTTAATCAAAATTTTTATGCGCAACTTCTAAGAATAATTCGACGCATGGCTGTAATGAATTGATTTTAGAATTTGTATGCATATAATTACTTTGATTAAATGCGATTTCCAAATTTGTTTTGAAAATTAGCGGTACTTATCTATCACTTGGTTAATTAATAAAGTAATTACACATCGAGAAGGCGCACTGTAACCGTATTTCAAATTGAAAATCTGACAAGCTAAGAAAATCGCCATCACTGCTCTGATTATAATAATATGATAATATCTTTATTAATTCACTTCTGCATGCAAATACAATTCTGTGAACCACAAAAATTAAACATGCGATAAGTAAGTGAAGTAAAGAAATGCAATGGTTATTCAGATCATGACACAAAATAGAAAGTACGAGTATAGGCAAATTAAATTATTTCCAAAATCTTATGAAAGAATTGTCAAGAGAACAGTTTTTAAGACAGGTGGCTGAAGTGTACCACCTGATCTCACTGACATACTTTGAATAGGTCGCACATTGAACAACGTCCTAAGTGGGTGAGCATCATATTCTTCAATAGAATGGAGCAATTACAAACACATTTTGTTGGCAGAATCCAAAACAGATTCTTTCTCATCACGTGAATAACCAATTATCTGGAAATCTCTTCGTTCAATGCGAAACACATCATGTAGCAAGTAAACAGTAGCATTACAAAAACACGGGAATGGATATGTTAATACACTGCGGATAAATGCGGTATAGGCAAGAAACGTTGCACCTTTTTCACAGCCACTGCGTCGATGATTGCGCACAATAAAAATTATGGGAGATGTCTTCTTAAAAATGTAGTTCACATGTTTATTCCACTTCAGATAACGAGTAAAAAAGTATCACAGATTTTTTTTCTAATTTTCACTGAACTCCGGATACGTGGAGAAACTCCTTCATGTCGGTATTTCAAATTAGTTATCGAATGAGACTGTGAAGCATATTATGCAAGATATTGAGCATAGACCTTCACTCTAGCATTGGTGTGATTTCAATAATAAATCTGATGATCGACTGATGATTTTATTGAATCAGATCACTTACAGGTTCTTCAGGAATTGGTGGTTGAGATGGTTTCCTGCTCTTTCCTTTTCCCTTTGCTGGAGGTGTCGCTTTCAAATTTGATGGACTGTCATCCCGAGCGTATGGAGAAATTACATTCCCAACGGGTGAATGTGCGTTCACGGGCTTTTTATTCTTCTTTGACATAAGTTCAACTGAAATGTGAAAAGAATATTGAATACCAAGCAAGTGATCAATGTCACAATTTTGTATCAATGATCGAATTTTTAAAACATTTTCAAATATTGTGATCTCAAGATCAAATCACCTTACTAAGCTTATTTGTAAGTGATTTGAGCTCTCGCGCTTTCCTTCAAATTTATAAAATTGAGACAGTGAGAAACTTATTCTGTGAAGGAAATCACCGAAATACAAGTACACGAAAACATAAATGAAAAATGTGCGATGAGTCGATGACATAGATGATAAAAAACAATAAAAAGCTATACACAGTGAATAATAGATGATTTGATAGAAGATATCGACCAATGAGCGCTTCTGTCTATTGCAAAAAATTCTGTATGCTGATAAGGAGCAGCTTTGAACAGCTGTGTGTTTCTTGGCTCTAAAACCTTCCTTTTCTTATATCTTTCCCAGAATTCCAGCAGTTTGTGTTGCAATTGTTTACTTCTGACATTCTTTGAAAAGAGGCTTTTATTACTAATTCAATAACTTCTACAGAATATCAGCAATCTGTTTATCAATTTTCATAAATGCCCGAGGAGATTAATTTTGTTAAATAAGCAGAGATTCAAAGTCATTCGAAAAAATGCAACAATAAATGCAATGAAAATAAAATTTCAAGAACCGATTCGCTAGGTTACAAAAAGAGTAAACGAATTCTAGCGCTTCAGTGTTTTGCATAGTGGTGCTTAAATATTCTGAGGTTAATTAGGGTCAAATAATGCAGTACATGACAGTCGTCCTTTTCAAAATTCCAAATTGGTTTACGACCTATATTGTCGCGCCTAGCTCTTATTGCTGCTTTGTCACACTAACACACTTTGAGATTTGGTGGATACATAATTCGATGTGCTAGCGTTTGATGTGGTTTAAGTGTTCCTGTGTTCCTTCTTTCATTCTTCCAAAGCACGACCGGATTCGCCTACATAGCTCCATCCACAATCTTTCGATGCACACGGTAATTGGTACATGATGCCCAACTTGGTGGCTTGGGCAGGTCGCTTTGCAACAATCGGCTTGATTGATTACTTTTCATTTGAGAGAAGTCGACCTATCAGCTCTTTTAGAGCTTTCAAACAATCTGAATGATAATATTCATTTCACATGGAATTGGAAGAGAATGGCAATCTACCTTTTTTGAACGTCTGCATTTATAGACGATCGGAAGGTCTGGGTTTTAGTGTATATCGGAAGCCAACTCACACCAATCGATATATACATCATGATTTTCATACTCGTCCGTTGCCTATCTGGAAGGGTCGATGCCATTTGTTCCGATGAGAGCATCGCTGAAGAGGAACATGCTGTTTTCAATTTCTTGAGACCCAATGGTTTTTTGAAAATGGAGTGCTGCAAGTGGTGGAAGTCCCCGTACGAACATCAGTAATGAAGAAACCTTTACCGCTTCCGGAGATCAACCATTTGTTTTCTGGCTACACTCCTTTCATACCCGGAGTGTCTGAGAAGATCAGAGGCGTGCTGAAGATAGTTGACGTTGCCATGAAAGAAGTCACTACTGGAGTCCTGTTTGGTGAGGAAGATTGTGGTCGTCAATATTATATTGATCTTATTTCAATTGTCAATATCTACAAATACACTTGTTTTTATTCGTTTTACATTTTCCACAGTAAGCTAGTGGATCATCAGACAAGGATGTTTGTTGAGTGCTTTCTATTCTTAGTGGGAAACTAGTCTTATGAGAGTAATCCGCTCTGATCAATAATACTTGTCTGTCTTGGTGGACGTTCACCTATCATTATGAAAAACATGAAAGTTAAATGTGAATCAATGGATTCTAAGACCTACCAGAAACATAACTTCTATATTTTTTTTAACTTAAAACCACATTTATGAAGTTCATTTTTTATTCACTTTATGAAGGGATAAAGACAAAGCTGCATAGGCCTACTCAGCAGGCCTACTGGTATTATGGAGGCTGCCAAGTAATGAGCAGGAATCATTGACTGAAATTTTCCAACAAAACATTAAAGAAACGGAAAATCTGACACAGAAAAATAAGGAAAACAGCACAAGTTACGCAGCATTGAGAAAACCATGCTTTATAATCAAGCTGTCATGTATGACAGGAGTCAAGGAAAAGTCATGAAAATGTCAAGGAAAGTAAAAACGAAAGTGTACAAGGAGATGATCAGACCCGTTCTTCTATATGGCTCAGAATGTTGGACGATGAGTTTCAAAGAGGAGAAACTTCTGGAAAGGACAGAAATGAGAATGCTAGGAGGAATCAAGGGAGTAACTCTAGAGGACAGAGTGAGAAGCGAAGTGATAAGAAAGGAGCTTGGAGTGACCCCTGATGTGGAAAGCGTGAGAGAGATCCGAATGAGATGGTACGGACACGTCCAGCGGATGGAGAAGGCCGACAAAGTAAGGGCGACCATGGAACAAGTGGTGCCGGGAAAAAGACAAAGGGGGCGACCGAGGAAGCGATGGATGGACTGCATACAGAAGGATTTGAAGACACTACGAGTGGACCCGGTGGACGCTCTAAACAGGAGCCTCTGGCGCGCGAGGATTCGGGCCGCCGACCCCTCCTAGTGGAATAATCAGGTGTGGAAAAAAGAAGAATAATCAAGCTGCCATGTGAATTTGATGAAACCTACAGCTAAAATTTGAAGTACTATTAATAATAGACGCTTACATGTACATGAAAATATTTAAAATTGCTCATTTTTACTTTGTGGCTATACAGAAGCCTATTCCTAACAAGCCTAATGAGGCTTCGTTCATGGTCAAAATATATTTATATTTTATTATAGATTGGTTAAAGACATAAATGAGTCAGAAATCTATCAGGAAATTATAAATTAGTAACTTGTAATAAGCAAAAATGAATATGTCATCGATGAGCTACAACAGCAACATGGGGTTGAGGGTTGACGCACCGGAAGAGGGGAGCTAAGGTGCGGGCGCTGGTCCTAGGGTTGGAGCGGTTGTTGAGACACCGAGAGAAGTTGAGTGAATCGAGGGTGACGGTGACCTCCGACAGCCAATACGCGCTTATGGCTCTTAACGGGGCTGAAAGTGGTTGATTGGACGATGGGCTCGATAGAGAAAGCGAGCAGGGAAAGAAGTTGGGGTGCTGTGGAAAATGCATGTAGCTTTTGTGGGCTGGTGAGGAGCGAGTGGGTGGATGAAGCGGCGAAGGGCCGTGATTTTGGACCAGGGGGAGGCGCTTCTCGGAGGCGACGGTCAAGCGGTGCTGGAAGCGGGACATGGAGTGGGAGCACGATCGTTCCCGCTCCGTGTATGAGGGCGGGATCAACCGTGCGGTGAAAACCCAATGATCCAGGGAGAACAGGGTCAGCATGGCCTGGCTGAGAACGGGGAACTCTGTGGAGCTTGGGGCTGCCAGAAGAGGATCGGGTTGGAAGTCAGGGTTGGAAAAACCCAACCCATGTTTGAAAAAACCCATCCCATGGGTGAAACGGGTAAAATGGGTGGGTAAAATGGGTTTTTTCAAAAAACTGAATTTTCTTAGCGTGACATCATGGCATCTATTTTGAGCCTTATTCTAATGGGGTGGGCACACACTGTAGAAGGGCAGAGTCAGGGGGTAGAGAAACCCCAATTATATTTTTTGTAAATTTACTAAATATTGTAGCTCATATTTTGTTTAAATCGTGCTCTCGAATGATAAGAATTTAACTCATGGGTTCAATCATTTCTTATCTATCGCCTCACTGCGATACGATCATATCGCGGAAGCACTGCATACATTTCTGCTGCTACAATTACGAGAAGACCATGCCACGGGAGAAGGTATGTAGTTTCTCAACTTTCTTTGTGATAAGGAAAAGTACCGTAAGTACATTCATCATGAAATAAGCTTACATACCAGCTCCAGCTACATCCTTTTTTGTCTCAACAGTCAAAATACTTCCGCCAGTGAAGTACTGGACATATGTGGCTAAAGTTACCTCAGCTTGTGGCCCTACAGCATTCGCGGATATGATGACAAACGTTTTCTCCCTTCCACCGTCATCGGGTGGCATCGAGAGGATATTTTCGACTGCCGGCCTTGTCCAGTCACCTCTCAGGAACCGACTAACAATTGAGAAGGTTGGGCGCCTTGTCACTGTTTCCCGCCTTCTGTCTTTAGATGGAGGAGTGACGGAGGAAGCTGGCCTGGAGAAGTCCTTTGAAAACTGCTAATGTTGATGTGATATTTGGTTACGATTGTTGATAGCTAGTATTCGTTCTGCATAGTCCATGAGCTAGCGACGAGTTGTGTAGGGAACGACGTAGTAGGTTAAATGGAACTTTCACATATCATAGCAAGTCTCTTGTTTTACCCACTATGACAATGCGTGTCTGCCGGGTTGGACGATCTGGGTTTCAGAAATAGAAGGGTCCAAAATAACCCATGTACATGTATTTCCGATGGCAAAATTATGTCACAATATACCATACTGTCATTTTCTTTGGAGTACTTAATTATATCTCAATTCTGAAAACCCGGCAGACGCACAATGGGCATTGCAAGAGGCCTACCATGATGTGTGAAAGTTCCATGTACTATGTCGCTCCTAGCACACCTCGTCGCTATCTCCCGGTAGGCGGTAGGTCTGCAATTTCGTTTGAATTGTAGGCAAGTTGTTATTATAGTCACTCGCTGCTCCGATCAATAGGATTTCAAATTGTTTGTTTTCAGGTGGAAAGTCTTAATTGTTTTTCATGAGGTTTAAATTGTATTTTAGAGAACCCTTCCTATTCCATGCGATGACGTATGACGATGATGATGAGTATTCTGTATTGCAATTTGTAAGCTGCTATTTCAGAATTTGTAGTCGTAATTATACAAACTTGCTATACAATATCTGTTAAAGTGGTTTTTGTTTTCCATCCGAATTTTTACTTTTGCATGTATGTTTATTGTTACCTGACGTTTCACGTTATCCCAAGAAATAAATTCTTTTATGAAGAAACTTTGTTTTATCTGATTGTGGGTAAACTATTAGCAATGGAGCAAATATTGAATACAGTAGTCTAACTTTCAAGGAATAGAATAGAAATACTTTTTATCTATGTGAAATTGAAATCGAGTATTATATATCACATTCAAAAATCACAAACAGTAATTTCGATAAAGAGAGTATCACAGATTCCTTGTTTAAGCATAGTACTGCTTGAGTTATCGCAAAAATTCAAAATTTTGAAAAAAACCCATTTTACCCATGGGATGCCAACCCTGGGAAGGGTAGCGGAAGTGTAGGAGTGTGGAAATGGAGGAGGGGGTATAAACCATTATGAAGTGTGTGGCGGGACAAGGTATGAGGGTCAGATTTGGGTTGCTTTATGGTGTTCATATTGTTCATTATGTTTCTTTTCTTTGTTCCAGACCTCGGGAACCGTTGGCGCATTGCAAGTAGTGGAGGCAGGTGAAGCTACTGCAATCCGCAGGAGACAACAACAACAACAACTTGCGTTATAGTAAAAAATGATAATGCGAAAGTCTAGGTGAAATATGGATGGCAGGGTGACAAAACAATGTCACAAATTCTCAAAAAGTTTGCTTTTTCGCAGCTTTGACAATGTGTTTATGCACGCTTTTTTCCTCACTAATATTTGATTTCTCTCTTCCTCTCATTTCGCTTCTGTATGACTAACTCAGGCATGTGGCGCCGACTTCTGGAAAATATAGAATAGGAATATATATATATACAGTATATATATGGGAAATAGGAATTTAAGGTTTCAAAAATTCTTATTTTATTGCTTGAATGGGACAAAATCTAAATGACCCGGATCCGCGGGTTAACAGTACATATATAAATTTGTGAAAGAGTCGTCCAAAATTTGTGTAATTTGAAGACAAAAAAATCATGACAAAATGATAACAACTTTGAATCTGTAATAAAACTGACCGCGCCTAAACTTTTGCGCAAAAAGTCCTAAGTACTCAGAACATGTCATTCACGCAAAAATGTAAATAATCGATGAAAATCCATCCGTTATTTAGATGACATGCAATGATTAATGAGACATAATATGCACCGGCATCGCGTATTTAAGAGCAATTTGCTGTGTTGAAATGATTTGCATGTAGCTATTCTCCACTGTATCAAATCAAAAGATAAAAAAACATAAAAACAGGTAGGTTCATCTGCAGTTAATCCGCTGAAATATTGAAATGTATCATCATCTGGAGCTGATGACCAAAAATCCTGAATAATTCAGTTGAATATTGTATATAATTATCAACAAGCGGATCAATCTCGGTCAGACTGACAACCGCTTTCAGATCTTGTACTAATGTCCCAATTTACTACACAAACCCACAGTGCTCTGTTTAGGAGAGACTTCAACACTGGATTAGAAAGTGGAAGCTTTTGCATCAAATATAATTGATTCAAGATGATTATCTATACACTCTTTCAATTTCTGCAAGTTCATGCCGTCTCTTACTCAACTATGTCGTGTCGAATACACCGGTATCTGAACAGCAGTATTCTAGTCAGATTAAAAGGCCTCGAGTATATTAAAAGAACTAAAGGCGCCTCTGTGTGAAAACACTAGAATTTTGTCATATATTCATAAAACAAAACAAAATCATTTTTTGATTGAAATGCTTTCGTGCAGTAGAGCTGGTATTCTGTTGAATCGAGAGTTTGTTTTGTGACTTGCGTCGTTTAGTCTTACAGTCACTATTAAATCATTCCTTCAGTATTGAGAAATGTTCAGCTGGTCCCTTGCAGACACCTCCTAGTCATAGCCATCGGCGTTGAACACGGCGAAGAATTACTTTATCTTCCAATTCAAGGCTACAACTTCGCTGCAATCTTCTCTTCCTGGGGGAATTGCTTTATCCAATGGAATGTATCAATGGCAAATTCTTCTATATTCCAAGCACAAGAACTTTCAAATGTATTCAAGTCTGTTGAGGAAATATGATAGCTTTTCTACATTATTTTTGATCAATACAAATAATTGTCATAATTATTTTGCGCTAATATTATGCATGATTCTGTGCTTTATATATTGAAGACGCGGCAAACAGTACCATAGGACAAAAAAAATAAATAAGCAATCAACTATGCTCTCCAGGATCTGCAGAAGCCTCAATATCTGTACAGTGTGCATAATTATGAATATTTTAGATAAACCTTGACACATGGGTTAATAAGAATATCAACAAATTCAAATTATTCCTTAGTTATGATGTATATCTTATGAGTTATTTAAACAATAACGATCATGTCAAGCATTTTCTGAGAACTTTCAAGATGACCTCATCCAAACACGGCACACTATCTTAAAGTATTAAAATGGAAATGCACCTTGGAAACAATGTGACGTGGTGCACATGCAACTTCTTCATGTTTTACCAACGTCATTCTTCCTAAGATCTACTTGAATGAAAAAAATACATATTTTTGACATAAGATTTTATTGCGAATAGGGATTCGCTTTCAATTACATTTGAAAATTATCCTGTTTTTGTGCATTCACTGAGTCAACCAACAACCAATTGTAATGTGAAGATGCCGACCAAGGACGATTGAATATCGAGACTGAAAACCCTCTGTCCATATCAAACTTCTGTCCGTGCTTCTGTCCATAGACTGAGTATATGTACAGTGAAAAATTTTACATGAAAAGATTCAGTTTTGCGGAGATTGCGTTCCTGAGGTACTAAAAATTATTTGAGCAGTTCTGAAAAAAGTCAAAATTTGACAATTTATATGCCGAGATGACTCTCCTATGCAAGTAGTATAAAACAAGTTGGATATCAAAAGGAATGAATCAAAGATATTTAATATTATAAAGGGCTAGATAGGAAATAGACGTGTTTTTACCATGTGTGCAACGACACCAGTGGAAATCAGCTGATATTGCATGAATTTGAAAATATTTGTAAGCGAGCTACAAATGTTCCTTTTCATTACCTCCTTTGATTACCTCTTTTTAGTAATTACAGAACCAAAGCGCATTTTAATAATAAATCAAGGAATTTTTTGTGTATGTCTGAAAACAGCGTCCAAATTGCAACAAATAATAGTCTATTCTACTTTTTCAGATGTCTTGCAAAACCCATTTGTAAATAAGATCATCCTGTTGATATAATTCTTTCAATTAGACTTCATTGCATTATTTTATGTGAGTTGATTATTAAATCTGAAGAGTGCATGTTATATAGGAATAGCACAAATGAAAGCCAATTGTTTCATTCTTAGATAAAAGCAGAGTGAATTTCACGTACAATTCACCTAATACATGGCTAAATGATTTTTCTGAACAGAAAAATGAGCCATGTCTTTACTTTTGATCATGCAGATTGTTTCTTTGTAATAAGTACGAGGCCTGGCCATGTACATATACATCGTTGCTGTGCCCACCGTTGCCCGGCCATGCCAAGCGCCATTGACAAGCTTGGCAATAATCTAAAGTGTAAATGTAATTTTGCGGTAAGAAAATATCTGATACAACAGAAAAAATATATATGAATTATCAGAAAATTTGATATAAAATTGGCTTAAGAAAATAAAAATAAACAACATATATCACGCATGTCATACAATGCACATTGACAACATCTTTGACATTGACAGACATCCGATGATCGATTCCACCTGGACCTAAAATGCCCTCTGTTAATTATTTGCAATACATGGATCCATGTTGTAGTTTCAGCCTGGTGAATAACTCGAAGAGCGTTGTTGACATGATTTAGCCTTGTTAATAGCCAACTGCTCAGTGTAATATTCGGATTCTCACTGAATTTGTTAATACTTAGGACTACTTCAATTGATAATTTGAATTAGCAAGCATTATATTCTATTATAAATGGCTGCTGGGATGATTTTCGTCATCGTATGAGAATTGAGATCGAAGATATTTAGAAATGGTGCTCAAAATGGTCAATACCGCCATCGATAGCGGGAGTCGATAGGTTACCATCAACCAATAGAAGTCGAAGGACACCGAAGACCTGTCTTGTAAAATAGCTTCAACTCTGAACAACTTTTGACCAAAACTCTTGGGGAGCCGTTGTTTTGACCGTTTGTCTAAAAAATGATCATTGTCTGACGAGTGGTCAATTACGTCAGAATGATCTGTCACCCCGGTTGTAGAATGCAGTATTTGAATGCATTTAACATGCAATCGGGAGAACAAAAGTCAATTTCTCATGTTCGCTTCCACCGCTACTCGCTGTGCAAACAAAAAGCATTATTCGTCTGCAAATTCACTCATGAATTTGAACTAATGGTCGATAAGGGAGGAAATGCATATTTAAGGGATTTTGGACATTCAGTTGATGACAACGTCCTGAAAGGTGATAGCTATGTGGAAAGCCAATCATCTCTTTGCACGATCATCTGGTGAGTGCGTGAACAAATCAGAAGTCGAATTTTGAGTTCTGGTGCGATTTAGATTACAAAACCAGATTGCGCAATTTCAGAAACTTTTCCTGGACGCTTGACGATGCGCTATTCCGCGGTGAGTCCGTTGCGAAATGTGTGACCTTAATATTGCATGCAAAGGTATGTTTTTCGTAGTAGCGTGAGCTTCGTAGCCTAGTCACCAAAGTTTCATTATCTGGTTTGTTGAATATAATAGTTGTCCTTCATTCATATAAACGTCATCCTGTATCACAACCCGTGTACGCATGTGTTAGGAAAGCTAACAGCGATGAGCGAGTCAGGTCGACCCGGCAGTGTTGACATGAATTTCATATAACAATTATGATTAAAATCCCGTGATTTTGAAGTACGTTTCGTCACAATACAAATGGAATGAGTACAATTGTCTACTAATGGTCGTTTCACGTAGGTATACAACTAATCACTTCTTCAACTTTGATGATGAGCTTGTATTTTCAATTTGACGCAGTGACTCGATCAAGTAGGCTATCACCAGCTTCAATGAGAAATAAACGATCAAAAGTAGATAATTTTGTGCAATGGTTTGGCAAACCATCTGATGTAGTTCCGCTTTTATATCCAATGCATGCTAATATATGATTAAAGCATTTTTCGTCACTTAATTCCAATGGAACATCGCTCCCAACGAATTCTGAATCTTAAAACGCATTTTCTTTTATATTTAGCTATTTCTGTCATTCAGCAAATTGCCCCTTTCACGCTCAAGCTATTTTAAAAATTAAGGTATTTTTTCAAAAAAAGATATCAAATGCAAATCGCACGAGGTTGAGATTGGTACCATTAGAATTGTATTGATCTCCTCCTTCTTTTGGCTGTAAATTTTTGCCGTTGTGGGATGTTGATCCAAAAGACGTGGGTTCAAATGTTGCCAAATGGACACAATATGAATGAAAGGGTCAATGAAAAAAGCAAGAGTAGAAAAGCCTGAATAGGCTATCATCTATATCAATTTCAGAGGACTCTTTTTTGTGGAAGCATAGAGCTGAGAAAACTTTTGAAGTGAAGATCCATTCTCAAGACACTGGTAGGATTCATTAAGAATATATGAACTATGAGTTTTATATTACAACTCCAATTATAGGGCCTAGGATTTACACAAGAAATAGACATTATATAACACGTGGATAGCATCACAAGTCACGAGTAAATATGAGAAGTGCAGGATATAAAAAGAAATTGCAATGTACAAGAATTAGAAAATCTGGGAATAGGCGAAATATTTATTTCGATAGAAAATGTAAAAAAATACAAATTAGACAAATTATGTTAATCTCCGGTGCGTATTTCACTGACCACCGGGCAATATTGTCAGGGAGTATAAAAGATGATGACTTCATAACTTGAACTAAGTACAAATTTCAAAATGATGCTAATGTTGATAAGGGCCTGCAGATTGCATTCATCAAAATAAGAAATCTCTGTAGTTTTCCATCTCAGCCGGACTGTTTAACTTAGGTTTACACTTATCTATATAAACAGCTTTACGGCGTCTGCACTATCATTGTCCCGGCCAATAATGTCAACTTTGATTTTGCGTGAGTTATTATCGCATATTGAAGGTGTCTTCGAGCGATTGATGCTAAAGTGCTCTTTAACTCGTATATGTAATGGTCTTATTGATCTTCCAATGTAAAATTTTTGACATTTCATACATGTGATTTGATATACGATATTCTTTTGAAAGCATAATCTCTTGTCTTGTATGGTACAAGAAATTAGTTTTATCAGTTTTGCATTTATTGTTTATCACGCCTTCTAATATTTGATTGCGGCGAACCAGTGTAATGTTTATCTTGTCTTTTCTGAAGATTCGTTTGATAACACAATTGACCTTATCAGAAATGAAGGGTGATCGAAGGAACATTCGATTATCATTCTTCTTCTTCTTATTTTGTATATGTAAATTGTTCTTTCTCTTTGCAGATCGGATGAAATCATGACGATAATTATTCAATGCAAAAACATCATCAAATTCTCGTTCGCTTGTTACACGATCTCTTCTTGTTGTACATCGTTGATTTATTCTTTTCATTTCACATAATATCACGTTTTGAAGATGTTGGAAGATGGGTTGAAATTGATGAAAATGCTCCTTCTGGCACTTTTTTTTACAGAATTTGAAAGTCTTCTCATTAGTTTCACTTATATGCACTGCAAAATCCATCAAGCTGAGACTTTTCATTTGAAGGTAACTCAATTTCAAATTTAATTGAAGGATGTTGTGAATTCAGAACGTTTAGAAATTGCAGAGCTTGTGATTTATCTTCAAATAGAGAAGAACAGTCATCGACATAGCGCTTGAATAATGGTGCGTGGTTGAATGTCTTATTAAGAGCACTGCAATGCCATTCATGCAGATAATGGCTAAAATACCGGATAACAATGATCCCATCGGAAGGCCTCTATCATGCGTAGAGGTGTGACCCATGAATTGAAGATAAGTATTATTCAAGATAGCATTCAAAAGAGTTTGTAATTGGCAAAAATATATTGCAATAGAAAAATCAATAGAGCTTGTAATTGAGAAATGAAATATTATTGACTAGCAAGAAATTGATTGTAGCCATTATTGCGTCTTCGATTAGGTTGACGTGTACATAGCTGATGCATCATAGCTGAATGGAATGTTTGTCATGCTTTCGTGATCCTTTATTGCGTTTATTAGCTCAAAGCCACAGAGTTTGATGAATGTAAACAACCCATCCGATATCTACGCTGAAAGCTATGTTTCAAGTGAGCAGGCATCAATTCCAGTAGAGGAGTTAAGAGTGTAGATAAAAGTCATGAAAGTTTCATGGTTGGGCCATTGCAGTTAGATACAATAGGTCTCAGTGTGACGCGATGTGCAGGGCTAATTCCACTTGCAAGGGATGCACTTGCATTCGATTCACTAATGATCGCTGAAAAGTTAAGGTGCGATCACATTGGTCGAGAAATTTGTTCAGTTCATTCATTGCTCATGTATCGCTGCCATAATAGGAAATACCTGAACGTATATTGGACACTATCAACGACTAGAACACTGAATCAATTTCGTTCTGAGTTTTTGTGATTTAACAACAGATATTGAAAAGAGAGGATCGTATATTTTTCAATTCTGAAAATCACATATAGTCGATTGCAGCTGTACTATGGATGATAACCTACAATAATAACGATGCAATAAATTCACATATTAACTCAATGCAATAATTCAATACCTTCATGAATACTCGATTTACAGATATATACATAGCGTATTATGTAATTGTATTATGTAAGGTATTGAACTAGTAGTGCAATCAAGTTTTCGCAATTACGAACTGTTTGAAAAGTTCGAGTTATAATAGTTTTTAAAATGAATATCAAGAGTTTGTACAGCTTCCACGTTCTCGACAGGACTTTCGTAATCCATGCATTTGCACATTGGTCGTCTATTAAAACAGTATCGGATATACCTTGTTTTACTGTTATTTTTCTGTAGCAAGATATTCCCTGATTTATTCCTCGACCACTAATAATGTTTTATATTTCAATAGTTTTCATTCACTGCTGGTGGACAGTTGGCTCAGTGAAACAGAGAACTATAAGGCTGTGCCATCATCTGAAAATTTAGCGATACTACATTGATCATGAGCAGCTCGTCAGGTGAATATTGAAAATGTATTCGGACCTACAACTGTGCCTTGAGAGCAGCCTGTGTCAACTGAAATTTGAGAAAGTTCTTTACCATTGAATAGTGGTCTTTGAGAACGGTTGATGATGAAATCAGCATGGAGTTACAATCTCACAAAGCCTCAAATTGTACAATCTACGCAAATTCAATTGAAATCAAGGAGCCAAAGAATCAGATAGAAAAATCTTAATAATGGTGACATTTCTGTTTTGAGTGGAGTACCTCAGGGATCATCACTTGGGCCCTTACTATTTGGATACTATGTCAGTGACCTTCATGTTGGGAGCCAAACGAATAGTATACTTCTAAAATATGCTGATGACTTTATGGTCATTGCCAAAATTGAGAAGAACTGTGGTGAAAGTCCTATTCAATCTGAATTGATCAATATTCGTAATTGGACTTCTTCCAACAAAATGACTAACAGAAGTTTCGAGAGTACATGACTTTTCTCACCTTGCTATAGTCGACATTCTTGTCAAATTGGAAGTAAAATTCTTGGGAGTGACGTCCGACGAATCTTTAAAATGGAGACGACATACATCTGATATAACAAAGAAGGCGTCGTGTAAATTATCAGTAATTCGGCAGTTAAGGCCTTTCCTTGACACTCCGGAACTTATAGCGATTTACAATGCCTGTGTTCGAAGTGTCTTAGAATATGCTGAGCCTCTTTTTGTAAAGTTGCAAGCTCAGCAACAAGATTCTATTGAAAGAATTAAAAGAACAGCTCACAAAATCATATGCGGAGATTCTGATTGCAACTGTTCCAGTTTCATTCCACTAGATTATCGTTGTTTAATGCTAGGTATGCGTCTTTTCAGAACGTTAATCAAAGATGAGCATCAATCACTTCATTACCTGATTTTTACCACAATTTTCATTATTGTGGCATCTTATGAAAATATACGATTGTTATCAATTTGTCTTTGATCTATTAGCAACATTAACAGTGATAATGTGACAAAGGCATTGTGATAGGGCAATCAGCAATAGGCTGATGAACAAATTGATAAGGATCACCAAGTCTGGCTATTTAAGGGAAGATACATTTTTGATAGATAATGTGTTCAAGTGAGAGAAGATGGAAGCGATTGGTATTCCTCATACGTCATTCACTGTACTCGCATTTCTTGTTTCCGAATAGGAATGAGTGGGGCTTGTTTATAACATTTCGGGAAATGAGTTTGACCAAGGGATGAATTCCATAGGTAGCAGGGGTGCGGAGTCGGAGTCCCGGAGTCCTATCATTTTTGCTGGAGTCAGAGTCCTATCAAAATGATAGGACTCCGCACCCCTGATAGGTAGTGATAAAAGATAGCACGAACGTCCTAAAAATACTGGAATTTCTGGAGACGTCTCTTGCATTCGACAAAAGCTACGGCAACTTTGAAGTCAACTCAATCGGTGCCTCTTCAGACATACTGGGGTACTATCGCTGTACTACTGAAGGCTGCTGGCTGTGGACGATCGTGGGGTTATCCATGCAACTTCTCATAGCTAAATTATGATTGAGTTGTTCTCCATCAGATATTGAGTCGCTGATCCTTTTGTTAGTAAGTTTACAATTACTTATCTTTCCGCAGGACTTTAGAACCAATTTCCTTTAATTGATGAAATGAATGTTCCCCGTTTGTGTCGTATAGCGTTTTCGTTCGCTTAGAGTTCTTTATGTATTGATTTTTGGAAAGAGCCTATTACTACTTGGTGCTGTAGACTTAAGATTAATCAAGAGATAAATATATAATTGAGCAGTGATTTCAGAGGTGTTCGTAACTACTCGCTATTATTGTTTTCAATTTGCTAAGTTGAAAATTGATATATGGATATGTAGTTACCCATATGTTATCTTTGTCACTGACCACACAGAAAGTATAACTGAAGAAAAAAAATAAACTGGAGAGAGATAGAGAGAGAGAGAGTGAGATGATGACAAAAATTCTCATTCGTATGATATATGACATTTAGGCATTGAAAAACATCTATTTGTGAATTACATGCACGTTCATATCCTTTCTCCTCCTATTACCTTTGATATTGCTGTACATGGTTGACATACCTTTCCGAACGATTATGAACTGGCACACCTTGCCACCCAGCTTCCTTTGATATCTGTATGTTTTCTTGAACATCTACTTGTATTTTTTCGAGCAATTTTTTGGGAAATAAAGCCCATGAATTTTGAATTCTAAGAGAGAGAGATAGAGAGAACTGATCATCAACACAAAATAATCCATTTAACATTCCAGTATGAAGAATTTCCCAACACAGCTGATCTTATCACTGCCCATGCGTTGATTATTTCGATGGACATTTCCTGAAGGATTTCTGAAGGATTTTCTTTGTATGAACCCTGCATACACATATTTGACCTTTTATTCTCTTTTCATTCGTGATCAATATAATAATTCTCATTTTGCAGGATTATATCCTGCGAGATTATGAAAGGATTAGACATCTGTTGTTTTAGCTATATGATAAAACGTTGCTGTCAGAATAAACCTTTTCTTGTTGTAGAATGAGTTGGCGGAAATTTCGGCGTTATTTTCTGACATTTTCATTGCGATGCCTGAAGCTATCAATATTTCCGATTTTCCTGATATATCTCTTGAATTTAGGTTTCCTTACTCACCAACGAAAATTCGTCAGAAAAAGCCTGAAAAGTTTCCCTTTCGACGAAAACGTAACGATGGATTGGACCAATTATTCTCAAATAGCCGAAGACAGAAAGCGGACAGGTCCCGGTGAGCAAGGTCGTCCAGTTAAAAATTCCGGACAACTTAGTTCTGCTGACTATCGTAAAATGATCAAGACTAACGGATTCAACACCTTTGTATCTGACCTCATCTCATTAGAGCGATCTGTACCAGATCTCCGTCTTTCTCAGTGTCACACCATGAAATATCGACGAAAACTTCCATCAGTGTCGATTGTTATCATTTTCCATGAAGAATATTTATCAACACTGCTGAGATCGTTCATTTCCGTCATGCGTCGTGCCCCTGAACATCTTATTAATGAAATCATCCTGGTCGACGATGCTAGCTCGAAAGAATATCTCAAAGAGCGTCTGGAAAATCACGTGAAACAATTTCCTAAAGTAAAATTGCTTCGTTTAAAAAAGAGAGAAGGTTTAATCCGAGCAAGATTAAGTGGTGCAGAGATAGCGACAGGAGAAGTTCTAGTTTTCCTGGATTCCCATGTTGAGGCCAATGTCAATTGGCTTCCACCGCTACTTGAACCGATTGCAGAAAATTATCGCACTGTGGTTTGTCCATTCATAGATGTCATAGATAAGGACACTTTTGAATACACGAAACAAGATGATGGCATGCGGGGAGCCTTCTCCTGGAGCTTTAATTACAAACGATTGCCTCGAATGAAAGAAGATTGGGAACATCCTGAGAAACCATTTGACAACCCAGTAATGGCCGGCGGCCTCTTTGCAATTTCTCGCAAATGGTTCTGGGAACTGGGAGGATACGACCCCGGATTGGAAGTTTGGGGCGGTGAGCAGTATGAACTTTCATTCAAAACATGGATGTGTGGAGGACGTTTGATAGATGCTCCATGCTCAAGGATCGGACACCTCTTCTGCATCCATCAACGTGCACCTATGCCTGATGTCAAACCATACTCCTATTATCGTAACTTTAAAAGAGTCGCAGAAGTCTGGATGGACGAAATGAAGCGGTTTGTTCTTCAGCGCGAAGAATCATACAAGCACGCTGACGCCGGCAATTTGGAATCTCAACATCAACTGCGGAAACAGCTAGCTTGTCGATCGTTTCGGTGGTACATGAAAAACATTGCTTATGATTTGATACAGTTCTACCCACCGGTTATACCCAAGCCTGCAGCTACTGGAACTGTATGGATTGAATTGAATAATTCTCAATTGTGCGTCCAGCTCAAAAAGCATTTACCGGCCTATGTTGCTGTTTGCCACGATGAAGCATCAAAATCTGGACATAGTCTGCAAATGAACTGGAAAGGTGAAATTAGGTCACTGTTTTTAGGATGGTGCTTGCAAGGTGGTGCAACTTCAATCACGGTAAATCAATGTAACGAAGAACCAAATCAGAGGTGGAAATATAACCTCAGTGATAAACAAATAATACATTCGATAGGAAAATGCATGGAATTTTCACCTTCCAATAAAAAGCTTTTCTTGTCAAATTGCAGCTCTGAAAACCAGTACCAATTATGGCATTGGGAGACAGTCAACAAAACAGCTCTTCAAATTGGAAAGGCAATTCATGATGGGAACATCGACTACTTTCTGTAAAACTGCTGCGTTTTGAAAATAATTTCATTGTACAAGGCTTTGAATCTTACAATTCAAAATGAATTCTAAATGAATTCATAGAGACGTCAGTGTGAAGCATCATCGAGGACGATTCTGAAATTGGTCAACACATTCGAAGCAGCTTGACTCTATTTGCATCATGGAGGGGCATTATGGCTCCTCGGTTACTCTATCTCACGCCAGAACGAATAGCCTAATTGTTAGAAGACTTCCTTTCATGATTTTTCCTACTTTTTTGTTGGCTTTCTCTGAGTGATAGCTGTTTGTTTGCAGACGCGATAATTCAGCCGGAGGAACCACATGAAAAAAGTTTACGACCTCATTTTTTCGACATTTTGGATTATTACTTCTATTGATTAGAATTAGGGGTTTCAACATACGGTAGAGTCAGTATATTAGGTAGAGTGGTAACTCCGCATTTATTAAATGCCCAATGTGTATACACTTTCGATTTTATTAAATGAACTCGAGGGGGATACGATTGGAATTGCTTCCAAATGTGAGATATGCACATTTATGCAGTTTTGAAGACATTACAACGGAATTGACTGATCATGATAGTATAAAGCAGAAGGAAATGATATTATTTTACTGATCGTCCGTGTCATGACAGCCTTGGAGAGGTAATGTTTGTTAAATTAGCAACTCGATGACCTGCTATTGCTTTCATGCTGAACCTCAAGAGAATCCTCTTAAGC